>JANZXP010081026.1:0-10142 GCA_027576715.1 Erythroxylum flavicans
CTCTGTGGGAAAAACAACCCGTTGGGCACTTTCAGTGGGAAAAAAACATGTTGGCACAATCACTAGGTACCTTTGGTGGGCAAAACAACCCGTTGGCTCATTTTTGGTGCAAAAAATAGCTCTTTGACACGGTTGCTAGGCAAAATAGCCCATTTACATGGTCGTTTGGTGCCTTCGATGGACAAAACAACCCTTGACATGGTTGTTAAGCATTTGCGGCTGGAAAAACAGCCCGTTGGGCAACTTCAGTGGGTAAAATAGCCTGTTGGCATTACCACTAGGCCTCTTCAATGGATGGGAAAACAACCCATTGGGCACCTTTTGTGGGCAAAACAACCTGTTGACAAGGTCACTAGGCACCTTTAGAGGGAAAAATAGCCAGTTGTGCACCTTCGGTGGGTAAAACAGCCCTTGGGCACTTTCGCTAGGCACCCTTAGTGGGCAAAATAACTCATTGGCATGGTCACTAGGCACCTTCGGTGGGCAAAAAACCCATTGGCATGGTGACTACGCACCTTTGATGGCAAAAATAGCCCATTGGGCACCTTCAGTAGGTAAAACTACCCTTTGGCATGTTCGCTAGGCACCCTCGGTGAGCAAAACATCCTGTTGGCACGGTAGCTATGCACCTTGGGTAGGCAAAATAGTCTGTTGGCACAGTCGCTATGCACCTTCGGTAGGTCAAACAGCCCGTTGGCATGGTCTCTAGGAAACTTTGGCCTGCAAAGGAGCCAGTTGGCATGGTCATTAGACAAAATAGCCTGTCGGTAAAACATTGGCATGGTTGATAGGTACCTTCGATGAAAAAATAGCCCGTTGGGCAACTTCAGTGGGTAAAATAGCCCGTTGGCACTGCCGCTTAGCCCCTTCGATGGGAAAAATAGTCCATTGGGAACTTTCCTTAGGCAAAATAGCCCGTTGCCACAGTCGCTAGGCACCTTTGATGGGAAAAATAGCCTGTTGGCCACTTCGATGGGTAAAACAACCCATTTGTAACATCTCTGGGCACCTTTGGTGGGGAAAAGACCCCGTTGGAACAATCACTAGTCTCCTTCAGTGGACAAGATAGCCTGTTGGCAAGGTTGCTAAGCACCCTCTGTGGGAAAAATAGCCCGTTGGGCATCATTGATAGGTAAAAGAACCCGTTAGCAAGGAAACTAGGCATCTTTGGTGGGAAAAACAGCCCGTTGGCACACCTTTGGTGGGCAAAACAACTCGTTGTCATAGTCGCTAGACACCTTCAGTGGGCAAAACAACCTAATGGGCACCTTCGGTGGGAAAAACAACCTGTTGGAAAGGCCTTTAGTCCTCTTCGGGGGGAAAAACAGACCATTTGGCACCTTTGGCGGGCAAAATAACCTATTGGCATGGTCGCTAGCCATCTTCAGTGGGAAAAATAGCCCGTTGAGCACCTTTGATGGGTAAAACTATCGGTTGGCATGGTCACTAGGCACCTTCGATGGGAAAAATAGTCTGTTGGCATGGTCGTTAGGCACCTTTGGTAGAAAAAACAGCCCTTTGGCACAGTTTCTAGCCACCCTCGATGGGAAAAACAACTCGTCGGGCATCTTCAGTGTGTTAGCCTGTTGGCAAGGTTGCTAGGCATTTTCAATGAGGAAAACAGCCCGCTGGCATCTTTGGGGGGCAAAACAACAGGTTCGGACGGTCCTTAGGAAACTTCAGTGGGAAAAATAGCCTATTGGCACACCTTTAGTGGGTAAAACAGTCCGTTGGCAAGATCACTAGGCATATTAGGATGAAAAATGGCCTGTTGATGCACCTTTTGTCGGTAAAACAGTCCATTGTATGCCTTTGGTGGACAAAATAGCCCATTGAAACGATCGCTAGGCACCTTCAGTGGGGAAAATAGCCTGTTGGGCATCTTCAATGGGTAAAATAGCCCGTTAGCACTATCGCTAGGCACCATTTGTGGGAAAAACAACCCGTTGGCATAGTCACTAGACACCTTTGGTGGGCAAAACAACCTGTTGGCATGGTCGCAAGGCACCCTTGATGGGCAAAATTCCATGTAGAGACGGTCGCTAGGCACAATTGGCAGGCAAAACAACCCGTTGACACACTTCCAAGGCACCTTTCATGAGTAAAACAACTCTTTGGCACATTCACTAGGCACCTTTGGTGGAAAACACAATCAGTTGCCTATCTTTGGTGGTCGAAATAGCCCGTTGACGTGGTGGCTAGGCAACTTTGGTGGGAAAAACAATCCGTTGGGCACATTTGGTGGGCAAAAGAGCCCTTTGGCACAGTCGCTAGGCACCTTCAGTGGGAAAAACTGCCCGTTGGCATACCTTCGGTGGCCAAAACAACCCGATGGCACGATCACTAAGCACCTTCAGTGGGCAAAACAAACCTTTGGTACAGTCACTAGGAATCTTTGGTGGGCAAAAGAGCCCGTTAGCATGGTCGCTAGCCACCTTCAGTGGCTAAAATAACCTGTTGGCTCATTTTTGGTGTGAAAAATAGTCTATTGGCACAGTTGCTAGGCAAAATAGCCCGTTGACATAGTCGTTTGACACCTTCGGTGAGCAAAACAACCCTTAGCATGGTTGCTAGGCACCCTCGGTGGCAAAAACAGTCCCTTGGCACTGTCGCTAGGCCCTTTTGATGGGAAAACAGCCCATTGGGTACCTTCCTTAGGCAAAACAGCCCGTTGGCACAGTCGCAAGGCACATTCAGTGGAAAAAACAATCTGTTTGCATGGTCGCTAGGCAGCTTTGGTGGGCAAAACAAACCATTGGGCACCTTTGGTGGGGAAACAGCCCATTTGTATGGTCGCTAGGCACCTTTTGTGGGAAAAATAGCTCATTAGGCACCTTTGCGGGTAAAACAAGACATTAGCATGATCGCTAGACAGCTTGGGTGGGCAAAATAGCCCATTAGCACGATCGCTAGGCTCCCTCAGCGGGCAAATCAGCCCGTTGTCATTGTCTCTAGGCACGTTATATGGGCAAAACAGCCCCATGGGCACCTTCGATGGAAAAACAGCCCATTAGGTGCCATCAGTCAGTAAAATAGCCCATTAGCATGGTCACTATGCACTTTTGCAGGGAAAAACGGCCAGTTGGGCACCTTAGATGGGTAAACCAACCCAATGACATGGTCGCAAGGCATCTTTGATGGACAAAAAAACCGTTGGCATGGTGGCTGGGAACCTTTGGTGGAAACCATTTGGGCATCTTTTGTGGGCAAAACAACCTGTTGACACAGTCGCTAGGCCCCTTCAGTAGGAAATACAGCCCGTTGGCACACATTTGGTGGGCAAAATAGCCCGTTGCCACGGTCGTTAGGCACATTCGGTGGAAAGAACAACCCATTGGCAGGGTCGCTAGGCACCTTTGGTGTGCAAAACAGCCCATTGGGCACCTTCGGTTGGGGAAAAAGCTCATTGGTACGGTCGCTAGGTACCTTTTATGGGGAAAATAGCCTGTTGGGCACCTTTGGAGTTAAAACAGCCTGTTGGCATCATCATTAGGCACCTTCGGTAGGAAAAACAGTCATTTGGCACGATTTATAGCCACCCTCGATGGGAAAAACAACCTGTTGGGCACGATAGGTGGCTTAGCCTGTTGGCGAGGTTGCTAGGCATTTTCGGTGAGGAAAACAGCCCACTGGGCATCTTTGGGGGGCAAAACAACTAGTTCGAACGGTCGTTAGGAAACTTCAATGGGAAAAATAGCCTATTGGCACATCTTTAGTAGGTAAAACAATCCGTCGACAAGATCACTAGGCATATTCAGATGAAAAATGGCCTATTGATGCACCTTTTGTTAGTAAAACAACCCATTGGCATGCCTTTGGTGGACAAAACAGCCCATTGGTACGATCGCTAGGCACCTTCGGTGGGAAAAACAGCCCGTTGGGCACCTTCAGTGGGTAAAATAGCCCGTTGGCACTATCGCTAGGCACCATTCTTGGGGAAAACAACTCGTTGCACGACCTCTAGGCCCCTTCGATGGGAAAAATAGCGCCTTGGGCACCTTTGGTGGGTAAAACAACCTATTGGAATGGTTGTTAGGCACTTTCGGGGGAAAAATAGCTCATTGGGTGCCTGAGGCTGGTAGCCCATTAACAATATCGCTAGGCAATTTTAGTGGGAAAAACAGCCAGTTGGACACCTTCGGTGGGAAAAAAAACAAGTTTGCATAGTCGCCAGCCATCGTTGGCAAAGTCACTAGGCAACTATGGTGAGAAAAACAGTATGTTCCCCACCTTCGGTAGGCAAAATAGCCTGATGGCATGGTCATTTGGCACTTCGATGGGTAAAATAGCTTGTTGGCATGGTCGTTGGGTAGGCAAAACATTCCATTGGCATGGTCATTAGCCACCTTCGGTGTGTAAAGCAGCCCGTTGGATCAATCGCTAGTCACCTTTGGTGGGAAAACAACCCTTTGAAACAGTCATTAGTCACCTCTTGTGGGTAAAACAGTCTGTTGGCACGGTCGCTAGGCACCTTTGATGGGAAAAACAACCAGTTGGGCACTTACGGTGGCCAAAACAACCCATTCGTATAGTCGCTAGGCTCCTTTGGTGGGCAAAACAGCCCGTTGGCATGGTCGCAAGGCACCTTCGACGGCAACACTCCACATAAAGAGGGTAGCTAGGCACATTTGGCAGGCAAAACAGCCAGTTGACACACTTCCAAGACACCTTTGGTGAGCAAAACAACTATTTGGCACGTTCGCTAGGCACCTTTGGTGGAAAACACAACCAGTTGCCCATCTTTGGTAGGCGAAATAGCCCGTTGATGCGGTGGATAGGCAACTTTGGTGGGAAAAATAATCCGCTGGGCACATTTGGTGGGCAAAAGAGCCCGTTGGCACAGTCGCTAGGCACCTTTAGTGGGAAAAACTACCCATTGGCATACCTTCGGTGGCCAAAACAACCTGATGGCACGATCACTAGGCACCTTCAGTGGGTAAAACAAACCTTTGGTATAGTTGCTAGGAATCTTTGGTGGGCAAAAGAGCCCGTTAGCACGGTCGCTAGGCACTTTCAGTGGCTAAAACAGCCTGCTGACTCATTTTTAGTGTGAAAAATAGTCCGTTGGCAGAATCGCTAGGTAGAATTGCCTGTTGACATAGTCGTTTGACACCTTCGGTGCGCAAAACAACCCTTGGCATGTTTGCTAGGCACCCTCGGTGGGAAAAACACTCCCTTGGCACTGCCGCTAGGCCCTTTTGATGAGAAAACAGCCCATTGGGCATCTTCTGTGGGTAAAATAGCCCATTGGCACGGTCGCAAGGCATATTCAGTTGAAAAAAACAACCCGTTGGCATGGTCGCTAGGTAACTTTGGTGGGCAAAACAAACCATTGGGCACCTTCGGTGGAGAAACAGACAGTTGGTATTGTCGCTAGGCACCTTCTATGGGAAAACAGCCCGTTGGGCACCTTTGGGGGTAAAACAACACATTGGCACAATCGCTAGGCACCTTGGGTGGGCAAAATATCTCATTTACACGATCGCTAGGCTCCCTCGATGGACAAAACAACCCGTTGTCGTTTTTGCTAAGCACGTTCTGTGGGCAAAACAGCCCCATGGGCACCTTCGATGGGAAAAACAGCCTGTTAGGTGCCATCGGTGCATAAAATAGCCCATTGGCATGGTCACTAGGCACCTTTGCTAGGAAAAATAGCCAGTTGGGCACCTTCGATGGGTAAACCAACCCATTGACATGGTTGAAAGGCACCTTTGATGGATAAAAAACCCGTTGGCATGGTGGCTAGGCACCTTTGGTGGAAAAAAATAGCCCGTTAGGCACCTTCTGTGGGCAAAATAGCTTGTTGACACGATCGCTAGGCCCCTTCAGTAGGAAATACAGCCCATTGGCACACAATCGGTGGGCAAAATAATCCGTTGCCATGGTCGTTACGGACATTCAATAGGAAGAATAACCCATTGGCAGGGTCGCTAGGCACCTTTGGTGTGCAAAATAACCCATTGGGCACCTTCGGTGGAGGAAAAAGCTCATTGGTACAGTCACTAGGTACCTTTTATGGCGAAAACAGCCCGTTGGGCACCTTTGGATGTAAAACAACATATCGCCATGGTCGCTAGGCACATTCCATGGCTAAAATAGCCCATTGGTTCATTTTTGGTGTGAAGAATAGCCCGTTGGCACGGTTGCTTGGCACCTTCGGTGGGCAAAAAAACCCTTGGCATGTTGCTAGGCACCCTTAGTGGGAAAAACAGCCCGTTGGGCACCTTCAATGGGTAAAATAGCTCGTTGCACTACCGCTAGGCCTCTTCAATGGGAAAAACAACCCATTGGGCACCTTCCAAGGGCAAAAGAGCTTGTTGACACAACTATTAGGCACTTTTTTGTGGGAAAAACCACCCGTTAGCATACCTTCGGTGGGCAAAATAGCCATTCGGGACTGTCGTTAGATACCTTTGGTGGGCCAAAAAGCCCATTGGCATGTTTGCTAGGAACCTTTGGTGGGCAAAAGAGGCCGTTGGCACAGTTGCTAGGCACTTTCAATGGCTAAAAGAACCCGTTGGTACATTTTTTGTGTGAACAACAGCTCGTTGGCACGGTTCCTTAACAAAATTGCCTATTGGCACGGTCGCTTGGCACCTTTAGTGGACAAAACAACCCTTGGCATGGTTGCAAGGCACCCTCGATGGGAAAAACAACCCGTTGGGTACCTTTTGTGGGTAAAACAGCTCGTTGGCACTACCGCTAGGCCCCTTCGATGGGAAAAATAGCCCATTGGGCACCTTCTGTGGGCAAAAGAGCCCGTTGGCATGGTCACTAGGCACTTTTAATGGGATAACAACTCGTTGGGCACTTCGATGGGTAAAACAGCCCGTTGGCATAGGAGCTGGGCAACTTCGGTGGGAAGACAATTCATTGACACAATCGCTAGCCAACATTAGTTGGTAAAACAACCTATTGGAACAATCGCTAGTCACCTTTGGTGGCAAAACAACTGATTAAAATAACCATTAGTCACCTCTTGTGGGCAAAACAGCCTGTTGGCATGGTTGTTAGGTGTCCTCGGTGGGTAAAACAGCCCGTTGGGCCCGTTCAGTGGGAAAAACAACCTGTTCGCATAGTTTCTAGGCACCTTTGGTGGGCCAAACGGCTAGCTGGGCACTTTCAGTGGGCAAAACAATTTGTTCACATAGTCTCTAGGCACCTTTAGTGGGTAAAATAGCTCATTAGCATAGGCACAATTCCATGTTGACATGGTCCCTAGGCACCTTTGGTGGAAAAACAGCCAGTTGCCCACCTTTGGTGGGCAAAATAGCCTGTTGACGCGGTGGATAGGCACCTTTGGTGGGAAAAACAACCTGTTGGGCACCATTTAGTGGGAAAAACTGCCCGTTGGCATACCTTCAGTGGGTAAAATAGCTCATTGGTATGGTTGCTAGGCACTTTCAGTGGGGAAAAAAAGCCCGTTGGCATGGTTGTTAGGAACCTTTGGTGGGCAAAAGAGCCCGTTGGCATAGTCGCTAAGCTCTTTCAATTGCTAAAACAACCTATTAGCTCATTTTTGGTGTGAAAAATAACCCATTGACACAATCGCTAGGTAAAATAGCCCATTTACACGATCGTTTGGCACCTTGGGTGGACAAAACAACCCCTAACATGGTTGTTAGGCATCCTCAGTTGGAAAAATAACTTCAGTGGGTAAAATAGCCCGTTGGCACTGTCACTAGGTCTTTTCAATGGGAAAACAGCCCATTGGCAACTTTTGTGGGCAAAACAACCTGTTGGGTCGGTCACTAGGCACCTTTAGAGGGAAAAATAGCCAGTTATGCACCTTCGGTGGGCAAAACAGCCCATGGGCATGTTCGCTAGGCATCCTTAGTGGGCAAAACAACTCGTTGGCATGGTGACTACGCACCTTCGATGGGAAAAAAAACCCAGTGGTATGGTGACTACGCACCTTCGATGGGAAAAAGAGCCCATTAGGCACCTTCGGTTGGCAAAACTACCCTTTAGGACATTCGCTAGGCACCCTTGGTGAGCAAAACATCTCAATGGCACGGTCGCTATGCACCTTGGGTGGGCAAAATAGTCAGTTGGCACATTCGCTATGTACCTTCGTTGGGCCAAACAGCCCGTTAGCACATTCGCTAGGAATCTTTGGTGGGTAAAAGAGCTAGTTGGCACGGTCACTAGGCAAAATAGCCTGTTGGCATAGTTGCTAGCACATTTGGTCTGCAAAACAACCCTTGGCATGGTTGCTAGGTACCTTCAGTAGGAAAAACAGCCCGTTGGGTAACTTCAGTGGGTAAAATAACCCGTTGGCACAGCGGCTTAGCCCCTTCGATGGGAAAAATAGTCCATTGGCCACTTTTTGTGGGCAAAATAACCTGTTGCCACAGTCGCTAGGCATCTTTGGTGGAAAAAATAACCCGTTGGCCACTTCGATGGGTAAAACAGCCCGTTGGCAGCATTACTGGGCACCTTTGGTGGGAAAAATAGCCCATTAAAGCAATCATTAGTCTCCTTCGGGGGATAACACAGCCCATTGGCAAGGTTGCTAGCACCCTCTGTAGGAAAAATAGGCCGTTGGGCACCATCGATGGGTGAAACAGCTCGTTGGCAAGGACACTAAGCATCTTTGGTAGGAAAAATAGCCCGTTGGCATACCTTCGGCAGGCAAAACAACCCGTTGTCATGGTCGCTAGACACCTTAAATGGGCAAAACAGCCCAATGGACACCTTCGGTGGGCGAAACAGTCTGCTGCCATGGTCGCTAGGCTCCCTTGATGGGAAAAACAACCCGTTGGGCACCTTTGGTGGGTAAAACAACTGGTTGGAACAATCGTTAGTCACCTTCGATGGGAAAATAGCCCATTGGAAAGACCTCTAGGCACCCTCTGTGGGAAAAATAGCTGGCTGGCATAGTTGCTAGGCACCCTCTGTGGGAAAAACAACCCGTTGGGCACTTTCGGTGGGAAAAAAACATGTGGGAACAATCACTAGGTAGCTTCGGTAGGCAAAACAACCCGTTGGCAAGGCCTTTAGGCCTCTTCGGGGGGGGGGGGAAGATAGCCCATTGGGCACCTATGGCGTGCAAAACAACTCGTTGGCATGGTCGTTAGCCACCTTCGGTGGGAAAAATAGCTCGTTGATCACCTTCAATGGGTAAAACTGCCGGTTGCCTTGGTCACCAGGCACCTTCGGTGAAAACACAGTGCGTTGGCATGGTCGTTAGGCACCTTCAGTAGGAAAAACAGCCCTTTGGCATAGTTTCTAGCCACCCTCGATGGGATAAACAACCCGTTGGGCACTTTAGGTGGGTTAGCCTATTGGCAAGGTTGCTAGGCATTTTCGGTGAGGAAAATAGCCCGTTGGGCATCTTTGGGGGCACAACAACCAGTTCGGACGGTTGTTAGGAAACTTCAATGGGAAAAATAGCCTATTGGCACATCTTTAGTGGGTAAAACAGTCCGTTGGCACGATCACTAGGCATATTCGGACAAAAAATGGCCCATTGATGCAACTTCTATAGGGAAAACAGCCCATTGGCACGCCTTTGGTGGACCAAACAGCCCATTGGTATGATTGCTAGGCACCTTCAGTGAAAAAAATAGCCAATCGGGCACCTTCGGTGGGTGAAATAGCCCGTTGTCACTATTGCTAGGCACCATTCTATTGGATCGCCTATGGCCCGTGTATTCATAATACGTAGTGGAATAGGCCATATTATATAACAAAAGTATAACCGAAAACACATAATAAGTACGGATTTACCTCTTGACGCGGATTAGTACTTGTTTTTCAGATTTGTAGATGCTGCGATGCGCAAACGTGCTCTACCGGTATCTACATGAGGATGAATGATTCGTTCAGCAGCTAATGTGTACTAGTACGTTCCAAAACACCTTTTTGAATGCCACACAATTTTTCTCTCGAAAACGAACAACTGGTGGCTAGGGTTTTCGTCTCTCATCTAATAAGACATAGGTTCTCTGTTTATAGAGAAACCCATACCCTTATTTCTATTAGGAATAAGAATATCATAATCCTAAATCCATTAGGATCATGAAAGCCCAATAAGTTTTGGCCCATATTATATATCTTATGTAATAAAAGCCCGATAACTTAATTCAATCTAGCCCAATAAATATATCCACATATATTTATTCAGTGCCTAATAAATT
>JANZXP010081027.1:0-10141 GCA_027576715.1 Erythroxylum flavicans
GCATGTGAAAGACAAGTAGAGAAGCATACATGGTGTGATCCACCTTAAAGAAGCCTAGGATATAACTTACATGGACACGAGCTTGCAAAAGGAGGCTTAGGAGTTGAAATTGGATCAGTTTTGAAGTTTGAATGTGCAAGGCAAGGGGCTAAATGAAATTCCCATATCAAAGGCCCAACATTCAAGTATAATGTTCCAAAAGATTCATTACAAGATGTTGAAGGCCCAATGACAAGAGCTAGGGCCAAAGCAATGAAGCAAGCATTGAATTACTTGATCCAAGACCTTTAAGAGATAGAACCCATATTGTTGAGTCAAATTTCATCTCACAAAGGTCCAAGGGGCATTGTCTTACTCCTTGAAGCCCTACATGAAGTGTCTGAAGGTCCACATGAAGTCCAATTGGGAGAACTCACTTAACATACCATGTGACAACCATGTGCCACTTAAAAATAAGGACAAAGATGTAATCTATAAGGTCCAATATATTCAGGTCATGTTTTAATTAGTTTCCTTTTTGTTTTCCTTGAAAGAAGGTCATCTAGTCAATACATTTATAAGTTTATTTTGTTTCCTTTTATTTATTTTCTTCTTTAGGATGTTAAGTTAGGAAGTTTTCCTATAAATAGGCACCCTATATATACTTTAGAAGGGGATTTTTCAGTTAGAAATACTATTGAGTATTATTGGGAGCATTCTTGCTTTCTTTGTATTCTTTAAGAATACTTAACTTATCGAAGGAGTGGTCTTCCTTTGTGGCGTCCCAAGGTTAGAGTTCTAAGAGACAAGTTATCTTAGGATTCTTTTCATTGACCAACATTCTTGCTAGAGTTCTAAGAGACAAGTTCTCTTAGGGTTCTTTCCATTGATCAACTTTCTTCTAACCCCTTTTCTCCTTGCGTTCTATTTCTATCTTTTCAATTCTTCCGTGTGTGTTTGATTCTAGTTATTCCTGGGCATAGTTCGATCTTGATGAAGGGGCTCTAGGACAAGTTCCTATTGGGTCTCCCATCATTACAGTATATGCCATTAGTACTCACACCTATTTAGGTATATACTTGGATAACAATTATGATTAGCACATATTTATTAGTTTGTATATGGTACCATACCATATGTTAGTACATCTCATAGTTATACATGAACTAGTAAGTATATCATGTATACATGTACACTATGTAATTTATACTGGTTACACATAAGGATAACTACAATGTAACTATAACTCACATTGTAGTTAAGAATGTATATCCATTTGATATTACCTGGACAGATATTCCATGCACCCATGATATGCCATAATAGGCTCCAATGATAGTGGGTGGTATACTATATTATAATAATGTAGTTTTAGTAACACATTTTTATAATGTGTAACTGATAGCCATTGTATATCATAATATACACCATGATAGTTTAACTTGTGAATAGATAGCCACGAATTGTTCTTGGTGGGATACATGCTATAACAATCGATAACATCTGTGATAAACCGATGTTTATATCCATATTAGATACATGTCTGTCTCATATATTATCAATTAGTGTCATCATTGATAAAGTACCCATGATATAAGTGATATTGGAATACCACCCATTATGTTTGGATGGTTATACAAGGGGATTGACATCCATTGTACCTATAGCTATAATGTTCGTTATACTATTAACATTAGATGATACCATATATGTATAAACCCCACATTCACACTAAGTACATACCCATTACAATAAAGTGAACATGTCATAATTATACCATAGTTATCATGAAGTACATAATACATGATGTGTGAATATCACTATCCTATACCTACCCCTTACATATACTGGTCACATAATTGTATAAAATATCCATGGGTTCATAATGTAATGGTCCTTATGTAGATATAGTACTATAAATGCCTTGGAGGATGACTACATGGGATGTGTCTATTATATGGACTTATAGTATGTCAAACATATACAGCACATGGTACCATAAGTGGATGATTAGCACCCTTTGGTATTCGCTAATTGATTAGCACCCATAAATACCATAACTTGTGAGCACCTTCATTATGGTATACATACAGTGGCCATCATTGTACCAAAGTTATGTATACCAATGTTGATATACTGCCTATATAAGGTATGTTAAATGGCCCATTCCATGTATAATGGTAAGGGCCCTATAGGACATGATGGAGAACCATGGGCATGTGAAAGACAAGTAGAGAAGCATACATGGTGTGATCCACCTTAAAGAAGCCTAGGATATAACTTACATGGACATGAGCTTGCAAAAGGAGGCTTAGGAGTTGAAATTGGATCAGATTTGAAGTTTGAATGTGCAAGGCAAGGGGCTAAATGAAATTCCCATATCAAAGGCCCAATATTCAAGTATATTGTTCCAAAAGATTCATTACAAGATGTTGGAGGCCCAATGACAAGAGCTAGGGCCAAAGCAATGAAGCAAGCATTGAATTATTGATCCAAGACCTTCAAGAGATAGAACCCATATTGTTGAGTCAAATTTCATCTCACAAAGGTCCAAGGGACATTGTCTTACTCCTTGAAGCCCTACATGAAGTGTCCAAAGGTCCACATGAAGTCCAATTGGGAGAACTCACTTAAAATACCATGTGCCACTTAAAAATAAGGACAAAGATGTAATCTATAAGGTCCAATATATTCAAGTCATGTTTTAATTAGTTTCCTTTTTGTCTTCCTTGAAAGAAGGTCATCTTGTCAACACCTTTCTAAATTTATTTGTTTCCTTTTAGGGATTGATTTGTTTCCTTTTATTTAGTTTCTTCTTTAGGATATTAAGTTAGGAAGTTTTTCTATAAATAGGCACCCTCTATGTACTTTAGAAGGGAGATTTTCATTTAGAAATACTATTGAGTATTATTAGGAGCATTCTTGCTTTCTTACATTCTTTGAGAATACTTGACTTATCGAAGGAGTGGTCTTCCTTTGTGGCATCCCAAGGTTAGAGTTCTAAGAAACAAGTTTTCTTAGGGTTCTTTCCATTAACCAACATTCTTGCTAGGGTTCTAAGAGACAAGTTCTCTTAGGGTTCTTTCCATTGACCAACATTCTTCTAACCCCTTTTCACTTTGTGTTCTATTTCTATCTTTTCAATTTTGTTTCTTGTGCTTCCATGTGTGTTTGATTCTAGTCGTTCCTAGGCATAGTTCCATCTTTTTGAATGTTCTCTAGGACAAGCTCTTAGTGGGTCTCCCATCACAAAATCCTAGGTATGTATATATATGTAAGCATACCATACTATGGAGACATTAATAGGACTGATAGGCACCACATGTGTTGCATCCACCATCGGGATCCATATACGCATACACCCACATATCAACATATAGTGCACAATTGGCCAAACTAAAATATATAGTATAATATTCATGCTATACATTATATATATAGCACGTTAAATATGGTACAATACCATATGACGTAATTAGTATATAAATAGTGGTTACCATAGCACCACACTATGGTGACATTATGCAATTTAGTATACATCCATAGAGTTATCATACAAACCAAGTATTGTCATACACATAATTCATATCGTACATATCACTGACATACCAAGGTAGCCCTAGCAAATATTAATGTACGGTATCCAATTGATAGTATATGGTACTCAACCATATATGTATATAACCCATGTCACATACCAGTTGTATATATGCATCCAGTTGATGCATATATATAACTGGTATGTGAAACATCCAGTTGTGCAACCCTTATTCATAAGTGTATATGCTATACACATATGAATAAGGTTTACACCATTGTGCACATCTATATCAATGGTAGTACCCCTATATGGTAACTCAACAGTATAGTGATCCAACCCCTATTTGCTAACTGGTAGGGTACCCTTGTTAATGGTATGTAATTAACAACCATTAACACACCTTCAATTTTATGTAGTAGGGGAATTGTTATGTATAAGATTATTCTTGTAAGGGTATGACCCACAAGTTACTAGCATATCCAATATGATGCTAACCACTATTGGTCTATCCACCAGGATCATACCTCACTACATAATGGGTAGAGAGGTATATGCAACTAATACTTGCATGGTATGGTATAATACATATCAGGCATATCCACTATTTAGTGGTATAAATAGTTATCCCCTATGCTCTCATTGTGTAAAATTCACACACTCATGGCCACATTAGACTGGTATGAGATAACAAGCATGGATATATTACTTAATGGTATACATTAAGTAATATAGTACGAGATATGTGCTCTCATAGTGTATATGCCATATGAGAGCACATATGGTCATCCTATTGACACATACATATCATATTACAAGTGGACTTTATGTTACACTAGCCATAATAGCTATATACACCTATGTATATGAATTGCAGTTCCTGGTAGGTACATGTAATGTAGAGAGGTATATAGTGGTACAAGCATGTACCATAATATACCTCAATACATTATTCCCATATGATGGTACCCATTATTACGTCCATTCACATATAACCCATGTATTCCATCCCATATAACAAGATGCTTTATGGTTTACATGTATATAGGTATCATGCATAGTATAATACATTGATATCTCATAGTACAATCCTTATAGATATCAATAATGGGTACCCTAATATACTTGTAGTATATTGGTTATTAACATACCATTAATAACCATACTATAAATAATGTTATGGTAACCATGTCATAATTATATGTCCCCAATATGCTGCTAATGGTTACTTAATATGCCATGTTAATAGGTAGTTACCCAATATGTGTGGCTTACCACCCTAGATATTACAAGACATGTCTTAATTGCAAGACCACTTATGTATATTGTGGGTATTATCCATACCACAATATACATAAGTGTATTGGGTATGTATATCAAACATTAATGTGAGCTACATATAACATGACTATACAAATATTGGATACCAGATTACTTGCATACATTCTACCATATTGTTATTTAGGTTCCATAGTATATGTTACTATCATATTTTGTATCTATCATACAGTTAGGTATATATGGTACTAATTTAGGTCCTCATAAGGATCCTAAAGGCACTTACATACAATAACATGGATACCCACATATTAGGAAACACTTACTACGACTTTAGGATCTTATTATATGGATATGTAGCTATATATCCATAGTACTGATTGCCTACACTAATCAGATTGGGAATGTCCAATTCCATATCCACACCATGATACATAACCATACATGTAGGTATAACATGGGACTGTAGCAGCATAATATGGGATATCCAATTGATACTGTACTAATAGGTTATCCATCAATAGTATCTGGCTGACATGTTACCTTTATGTGTAATTGGGTAATCTTGACTATGGATCCAGTGGGTATGCATGGTACTATCATATCTCAAGTTACCATAATGGTAACATCCCTAAATGTGTGTCACGATGAGTACAGATATAGTAATTGTAACAGGTTTGCTCATTAGTCAATCATCTATGGTAATATGGTTATACCAATAAGTTCAAAGGTAATACCTTATCTTTTGAGGTTATGATGTAACATGTTAGTTGGATACTATTGATGGATAATAGTATATGTGGGTCCATGTTGTATACCTAGTAAGAGGATCTAATATGATATACCATGACTTATCCACACCACTATAACACACCACTATACCAACCCACTTATGGTATAGTATGCACCCAAATATATGTGCAAGAGACTGATACCTATCCCTTGGTAGAGCATACACTGTATTATATTTGGTCATATAATACACAATGTTGCATTGAATAGTAGCCAGATGGTGTTTGCTGCAACTCACCAAGGCAATGGAGAGTTTACGATGCCAATGGGTCCAATTAAAACATCACACTCCAACCAGCTCAAGGCACAATTTCAGATTTATGCAAGCTTTTGTTTCACAAGAATTTCAAGAAGTTTTGTTGATCAAGCTTTGGGAAGAGCTTAGGGAGACGCCTAAGTGTGTGTGGGAGGTGTCAAACCAAGAGGGCTAACACTTAGCCAATTCTCACAAGCACAAGTCTAATCAGTGTGTTTGGGCTTATTTTATCTTGTAAAGGGCCCGTGGACTTCTTTTGGACTTTTTCATGGGCTGACTTATGTTAAGTGTGCATGTGCTTCATTAAAAAAAGTAATGTGCATGTTTTATTTTAAGGAACCAAGCATGTGGGCCTAGTTTAAAAACCCAATCCGCCCCTCTTAAGTTAGTCTTCTATGCTTTCTTATTTCCTTATCCTATTTGAACTAAGATTGGGCAATTTTAATTAGTTTTGAAGCCCAAATCCATGTGGGATTTGTTTTTGGGCAGATTTGTTTCAAGAAAGCCTTTATGGATGTTTTGGGCTTTCTTTAGGGTCTTTAGGTTATCTTTGATAGGGTTTGTTTTGTACAAGGGTACTTAAACCCTTGCTTTATGCGTGAAGATAAGACGTGAATTAAAAAAAATGGAAAGTCTTCTTCAGGAGAGAATTCGAATTCTTGCTTGTTTTACCTTAAGGATTGATTCAACTTATCAAGTTTGTTCTAACTTGTGGTGTTAATTCAATTCTTGCAATCTTTATACTCTTTGTTGCCAATTCCTTGCTATTCTGGGGTCAAGGTCGTGTTAGATTGATTGAATTTAGGTATTGCGAACAATCATTGAAACGGATGTGATCTAGATATTGGCTCTAGGTTGTTGCAGTATCATCTTTGGTATCAGAGCCTATGTTTTAAATTCAATCTTTATCTTTAATTTTCTGTTTGTTCTTGATTATTATAGTTAGTTCATCATTCAAATTTGAAAAAAAAGAAAAAGAAAAAAGAAAATAAAGATTGATCAAGAATTCATCCAGATTGTGAATCTTTGTGTAAGTTGATTTGCCTGCAAGATTCGTCAAGATTGCTAATTCTTGCATCAAGATTCATCTTTATTATTCAAGATTCTTTAAGAACACATCCTTCATTCGGGAAATTCATCAACACTTGCTTTCTTACAGCAAGAAGTTTCAAGATTTACTTTCTTGCACTCAAAATGTGTCTTTGATATAATTACTTAGCTCTCAATTCTTGAGTTATTGGGGCAGATGTGAACATTCTTGTCAATTCGGGTTTAGGGTTGAGTTTAATTCCTAGTTTTGTTTTTTGTTTCCATTACTCTTAAATTGAGTAATCTTGTTTCATATTACTCAATTGGCACCAAAAATCACTCACATACATTTTCTCCATCTAGTATGTGCGTATTTTCATCTTTCTTGTTTCCTTTACATTAAATTGCATCTAGTTTTGTGTTTGTTTTCTTCCTTTCTTTAGGTATCCTTTGTTTTTCCTTTTGAATCAAGGTGTTGTTGTGCTTATTTGGTTAGTAGTGATTGATCCGAATAAGTAAAACTGTGCTAGAATCTAGAGTGGTAAAAGGCAAGAGTGTGTAAGCTCATTTGAGGTAAAAGCCATCTTTTTTAGTGAAACACGAGGGTATCCAGTCTGATGTAGAGAGCAACACATGAGGGAGTGTGAGAGGAGTTGTTCTAACGTGTTTTTGTAGGTTTTACATCATGGACAATTCAAAGGATAGTAAAGGTAGTGACAAGGATGAAAAGAATAGTGAGGCTGATCAAAACACATTCTTTACTTTGGAAACTATGCGACAGCAATTCCAAAGGATTGAGAACTTGTTCAGGTCAGTGATAAATTTGATAGACAAGACCAAGCCATTAGGAATTTACGAAAAGAGGCTTCAACTAATGGTGCAACAAGGAGGCAAAATGCTAGGGAGCCAACTCCTATGCATTATAAGTATGAAGATGAAAATGGTGATGGGGAAGATGAAGAAGAGTGGTATAGGGTCAAAATTGGTGGAAGAGGGGGACGAAATGATAGAGGAAGAGGAAGAGGCTATAGAGGCCAAGACAATGCAAGGGAAGAAGACAGGGTTGAGCGTGTGGATAGAAACTTGGGTAAGATGAAAATACCTTCTTTCCAAGAAAAAAATGATCTCGAATCTTACTTAGAATGGGAAAGAACGGTGGAGATAATTTTTGAATGTCATAACTATTCAGAGGAGAAGAAGGTGCAGCTAGCTGCTATGGAATTTCATGATTATGCACTTGTTTGGTGGGATCAAATTGTTTTGAATAGAAGAAGGAATAGAGAGGATCGTATTGATACTTGGGTCGAAATGAAGAGGGTCATGAAGAAGAGGTTTGTGCCTAGTTACTTCTATAGGGAGCTCTATCAAAGGCTCAAAACCTTGAGAAAAGGCATCAAAAGTGTAGAAGAGTGCCACAAGGAGATGGAGATAGCCATGATTAGGGCTAATGTAGAAGACAAAAGAGAAGCCACCATGGCACATTTCTTGGCTGGTTTGAACAAAGACATTGCCAATGTTATTGAATTACACCAGTATGTACTGTTAGAGGAGATGGTAAATATGGACATGAAGGTGGAGAGACAACTCAAGTACAAAAGCTCCAGCAAGGCTTCTTACCCAAACTTTACTACAAGTTGGAACTCTAAATGGTCCAAGAAGGATAAGACCAAAGACAAGACAAAGGAGGAAAAGAACAAGATGAATCCAAAAGTTACTTTTAAAACTCCTAATTCTTCTGGTTCCAATTCTGAAAAGCATAGGACTATTAAATGCTTTAATTGTCTTGGTGTTGGTCATATTACTTCTCAATGCCCAAACAATAAAACAATGTTTTTGAGAGGACGAGAAGTTGTGTCTAAGGAGCAAGAAGATGATTTGGCTTCCATGCCTGAGTTGGAGGATTGTTCTGATGTGGAAGTTGAGGATGAACCTAGGAGTGAATTACTTGTTACTAGACATGTTTTGAATGCTCAAGTGAAGGAAGATGGAATTGAGAAAAGGGAAAACATTTTTCATTCTAGATGCCTAGTGAATGAGAAGATTTGTAGCCTGATCATGGGGAGAGCGACACTAATGTGGCTAGTACATTGATGGTAGAAAAACTATGGTTGGAGTGCTTGAAACACCCTTGGCTGTATAAGCTACAATGGCTGAATGACATGGGAGAAATCAAGGTAAATAAACAAGTCCTTGTATCTTTCTCCATTGGTAAGTATTCTAATTAATACTTTGTGATGTTGTTCCTGTGCATGCTAGTCATTTACTGCTTGGTTGACCTTGGCACTATGATAGAAGAGTGTTACATGATGGTTTTAAGAATAGCTAATCATTTACTATGGAAGATCAGAAATTTGTTCTTGCTACATTGTCGCCAAAAGAGGTATATGAGGACCAAATGCAATTAAAAGAATATGGAGGCAATGCAATAGAGAAAGGCCAAAAAATATCAAGAAAAGCATGATGATACAAAAGTTGAGGAGAAGGCTGAGAACCTTACAAAAGAGAAGCCGAGAGTGAGAGAAGAAAAGTGGGCAAAAAGGCTTAAAAAGAAATTCAATTAAAAGGCCTAAATGAGAGAGAGGGTAGAAAGAAACAAAACTTCTATGCAAAAATGGGAGATGTAAGGGCTGCTTGTGTGAAAAGGAGATGCTTGTTTGTACTTTTGTACAAGGAAGCTTATTTTAATGAATCTGACCTTGACCCTTGTTTGTCTAGTAGTGTCGTTTCCCTTTTACAGAAGTATGGAGATGTTTTCCCTGAGGAGTTGCCTAAGGAGTTACCGCCCATTAGAGAAATAGAACATTAGATTGATTTCATGCCTAGGGCGTAGATTCCAAATAGACCTACTTATAGGGCTAATCCTAAAGAAACTAAGAAACTCGAAAAGCAAGTGGAAGAGTTGCTATAAAAGGGACACATCAGGGAGAGTCTTAGTCCTTGTGCCATCCCAGTGATATTGGTTCCAAAGAAGGATGGGAGTTGATGCATATGTGTGGATTGCAGAGTTGTTAACAAGATAATGGTAAATTATCGCCATCCTATACCTAGATTGGATGATATGATTGATGAATTGCATGGTGCATGTGTGTTTTCCAAAATTGATCTTATGAAACAAAACATGATTTATATGAGTGGCTTGTGATGCCTTTTGGCTTAACTAATGCTCCTAGTACATTTATGTGTTTGATGAACCATGTTTTGAGGTCATTTATTGGTAAATTTGTTGTGGTATATTTTGATGACATATTGATCTATAGCAAAAGCATTGA
>JANZXP010081028.1:0-10141 GCA_027576715.1 Erythroxylum flavicans
AATTTAGCACCCTATAGGTTGTCACATTCATTCATAATTTGAGGTCTTTCTACTTAAGTAGCTTAACTAGTATTTTTCATGGAGATGAGTAGCTTAAACAACAAGGTATGCAATAAATAAATTATAAAAGTGTATATTTTATTAATAAATCACTATTTTGCTAGCATCCGGGTTATAAATAGAGCTAGTAGCTAGTTGAAAACGTGATATAGCTGAGTAACCGGATCGATATGCATCACAAATGTGTGCCTTTGTGTTAAAAGGTTATAATGACGTTTCAACCAAGCTCTCTAATAAAAGGACTTAGTCAAGTAATAGGATTGACATTCATCACCAATGTTTGCTTCTGAGCAAAAGACTAAGTCCATGTTTTAAAAATAAGTGTTTGTAATAAAAACCTACCGGACTTGTAATAAGCTTGAATTTTCATGAAAATGTACTTAGGAACAGTTATAGAGTCTGAAGGATCAAAGAATTATTAATATGAGTGTCCAATTTAAAAGGGTAAATAAATTAACACTTAGATCTCGATTAATTTGTGAATTTAGTTCAAAGCCTTTAGACATAGATTTTTCTTGTTAATGATTAAATATAACTTGTTAGATTGTGTTCAAGAATAAATGTATTTCATGAAGTTGCAGCCATTGTCTCATTTTTTGCAATGTGTGCTTCGTGTTTATTGTGTTTGTTAAGTTTGTTGTTTTGTTTGCTTGAGGACAAGCAAACGTTTAAGTATGGGAATGTTGATAGTTGTCATTTGTTAATTTGTTATGTATTTAGTATGAATTTAAGTGTTGAGTGTGTATTTATGGTTTGATTGTGTTAGTTTTTGTGTTTTATGGGTTAATATGAGTCTTTGAGCTTAATTGTTATATTTTTGAGGTACCTTGATGTATTTGTTAATGTTTTAGGGTAAATCGTGAAGAACGGATAAGTTGCGAAGAGTTTCGGGCCAAAAACATAGCCCACAATTATGACACAATAGGCCATGATCGTGACAAAGAGGGACGAGTCAGGGCAGCCAAGCCACGATCGTGCACTTTGGACACGGTCATGATAGAGAGCTTGGATCTAGGCCACGATTGTGATAGAAAGGTTTAGGCGCTAGCCACGATCGTGGTAGGTAAGAACACAATGAGCTGAAGCAAAAACTCAAAATTTGCAAGATTTTTTAGACCGCTTCAACCCCGACTTTAACCTAGAGCATCCAAAGTATAAATACATCATTATGAGACAGTTGTAGTAGCTGGAGAGTCTGAAAAGGAGAGCCTTTACATCAACCAATTCCTGAAAAACCTAGAGAGAAATCGAGAGATTGAGAAAGGAGACAAAGGAAGAGAAACATGAAAAAGAAGCTTGACGTGACGTACTTCCCAGAACAGGTGGTTCCCGCTATCGCTACCTCCATAATTCCGCTCCTGACATATTTTCTGGTTATTTCAATTTTATTCATGTATAGAATTGAAATAGGTGTTGAGAATAGCTTGTGTTGAATGTTGAGTTTTTGCTTATACTCACTTTTGGGATTTTGATTTTTGAGATTAATAAAGTCTGATTGATTTAATTGTGATTTAATTATGCTCTTAATAACTTGGCAATAGATTGAGAAGGTGAGCCGAGTGAAAATAATCAAATTAGGCTAATGAGAGTTGGGTGATTTGATAGGTAAAGAATTGAATCAAACTGGTATAATTGTGTAATGAGAGATCGAGCATAAGTTCCTTATAGGTTATTAGACAATTTAGAACTAATTTAGGTTTTGGGTCAATTGTGAATCGAGAGATAACAATTTCATAATTTAAATTAGGGATTATCAATTAGGGTTAAGAAATATAACTCGAGAGAGAGTAATTCACTCTAGGACCGTCTAGACCCATTAATTTGATAATTGCATAACTGATTAGGTATTCGTTAATTTCGGATTGAAACCCCCTTTCTCTCATTTGATAGTTTCTAGGTTAGTTTTGGGATTGGTTTGTGTGACTTATTATCTTGTTTAGATTCCTGCAATTCAATTCTTGAAATTAATTATTTGATTGGTTTATTTTCTGCATTAGGTATTCATTTTGAATTATTGTAGTTTAGTACGATCTTAGATTTTAGGACTAGCTTAGCCTCCCTGTGGGATCGATACCTTAGGTACCACGCGAACGACCCATGCACTTGCAGAATTTACCAAGGTTAATAAATATTACAACTTAGCATGTGTAACCTTGTGAACACTCAGCCCCTTTGATAAAGCTTCCAAGGAAGAACGTACCTTTTCAATGGACTGATGAATGTCAAAAGAGCTTTGATGAGTTAAAACATTGATTAACTATGGCACTGGTGTTGACTATTCCATCTGGATCTGAAGGATATGTTGTATACAGTGATGCTTCACACCAGGGGTTAGGGTGTGTTTTAGTGCAGTTTGTTAGAGTGATTACTTATGCTTCGAGGCAGTTAAGGCCTCATGAGTTTAATTATCCAGTTTATGATTTATAGTTAGCTGCAGTAGTGTTTGCTTTAAAAATTTAGAGACATTATTTATATGGCAAAACATTTCAGATTTTTTACGGATCATCCAAGTTTGAGATATCTATTGAGTCAAAAGGAACTTAATATGAGTTAAAGGAGGTGGGTTAAGTTCTTTGAGGATTATGATTGCATGTTAGAGTATCATCCAGGTAAGGCTAATGTTGTAACTGATGCATTAAGCAGGAAATCTACTAGCAGTGTAGCACAAATTCAAGCATCGAGGTTACCAAATCTAGTTCAACTGAGAACACTAAATGTTGATCTAAGTTTGGGACAGAATGAAGCATTATTAGCTACGTTAAAGCTTAGATTGGTATTACATAAAAGGACTAGAATAGCTCAAAGCAAAGACCCATAAGTAGTGAACATTATAGAGAAGTTAAAATAGAATCCGAGTTCTGAGTTTGAGATGAGAAATAATACATTGTGGTCGAATAAAAGATTATATGTACTAGATGTTGATGGTTTGAGAAAGGAAATTTTAGAAGAAGCACACATAGTAGCCTATGCTATGCATCCTGGTACTACCAAGATGTACAATACTCTGAAACTTATGGCCAGGGATGAAGAAGCAAGTGGCGAGTATGTTGCCAGGTGTTTCACATGCCAATAAGTTAAGGCAGAGCATCAGGCACCAGTTGGAAAATTGTAGTCATTACCTATTCTAGAGTGGAAATGGGAGAGGATTACAATGGATTTTATTATAGGTTTATCGAGAACTCCGAGGCAGCATGATGCCATATGGGTCATTGTTGACAGATTAACAAAATCAGCTCATTTTGTACCTATTAGAGAGAATAGCACACTAGATCAGTTAGCTCGGAGATATGTAAATGAGATAGTGGGTTTACATGGGGTCCTAGTGTCTATTGTATCAGATCGAGATTCCAAATTTAGTTTTAGATTTTGGGACAACCTATAGACAGAATTGGGTATAAAGTTAAATTTTAGTATAGCTTTTCATCCTCAAATAGACAAACAGAGTGAGAGGACTATTCAGACTATTAAGGATATGCTTAGGGCTTGTGTTTTGGAGCTTCACGGAGTATAGGATGAGTATGTAGCTCTCATTGAATTTGCATACAATAATCATTATCATAGTAGTATTGGTATGGCTTCATATGAGGCGTTATATGGCAAAATGTGTCGAGCACCTTTGTACTGGGATGAAGAAGGCTTAAGGATTGTTAAAGGCCTAGAGTTGATTCAAGATACCGTCGATAAGGTAAAATTGATCTGCAGTAGGATTAAGGCTGCTGAAGATAGACAAAAGAGTTATGCAGATCAACACCTGAGAGATACAGAGTACCAAGTTGGAGATAAGGTATTTTTGAGGGTGTCGCCCTGGCAAGGAATGCCCTAGTTATGAGATTACTAAGAGAGTTGGACCATTGGCTTACAAATTAGCTTCACCATTAGAAATGGCTCAGTTTCATAACGTATGTCATGTTAGTATGCTTAGGAGATATCGGTTAGATCCAACACATGTATTACCGACACAGGAGGTTGAGATTGCAAATAATTTGAGTTATATAGAGGAACTAGCTAAAATAGTTAGATATCAAACTAAACAATTAAGAAACTATGTAATTCCTTTGGTTAAAGTTCTTTGGACAAATCATTCGAGAGAAGAAGCTACGTGGGAAATTGAGGAGAACATAAGAAAACATTACCCATATCTGTTTGATCAATCAGGTAAGAATTTCGAGAGCAAAATTTCTTAAGGAGAGGAGAATTGTAATAGTCGGTTTCAAAGACCACTGAGGGTTCGAGTGTTAGAATACTGAGTCACTTGAGTTACATCATTATAGAATTAATTTGGTGCATTTAGGAGATGATTTTATGAATTCATTGAAATGCATGATATTAGCATTCACATATGAATTATGTTTTTTAAAAAATGCAAAGATTTTATGTGCACTTAATTGACATGTTCCGGGGTATGAAAGTTTCAAAATAATTGTGGCATGATTGTGCATTTATGATGTTTTGTATTTTGATTTACAAATAAAAGGAATTGATGGATTACAATTAGCAATTTGGAGTTTATTTGTCACAATTGGAAGATTGATGGGTTAAAATGTACATTTATACTAGGAAAAATTTTAAGTAGCAATATAAGTTGACATGTGGAAATTTAGGATGACTAAGCCTATAAAATAAGTGACAAATGGCTTGGACAATTAAGTGAAAATGGCTTAGGAATTTAGTGACATTTGGCAGCCAAGAAGGAGGACATATATCTTGCTTAAGTAAATTACAAGTGTCTTTAAAGTAAGAACGCTCATCCTGCACCATGTGGCCATCACATTCAGCTTTTTTTGTTATGTTTCTGTTGTATACTCTCCTTCTTCTCCCTCTCACTGCCGAAATCCACACCTCACCCACACCTTTGGATTTCTACTATACTTATTTATATTTACACCCCAAAACCCATGCAAAACCCATCATAAAGATAGCTTTAGAGCCAAAATATTGTTACATTTTGTTGTCTTCTTATCATTGTCGAAACCATCCTACTCCCTCACTATTCTTGAAATGTTCTTACATGCATGTGAGGCAAAGCAGGCTTGATATATTGAGGTGGAATTTAAGCTGAACAAATAAGTGAAGTACTGATCTATTGTGGCATGTGTTAGCAAAAATTATGATGACTGATTAGGGATAGATTGAATATGGTATTAGTGTTGAAATTGTGCTGGAAAAAGATGAATGAAAGGGTACCTTTTGTTCTGTTTTTGGATGCATGACAACAGTAGTTTATGGGCTGTTATATGGATGATTTAAATTGGGATTTGAAGTATAATTGATGATGAATTCATGCTAAAGATAGGTGCTATTGAAGTATTTTCAAATCTGGAAAAGTTAGGACTGCAAGTATGACGGTATAAAGTGAATGGTAATGAAACAAATGAGCAGATTTTTGTGAGATTTAATATAACCAATATGGAAGTTAAATTAACCTGAAATGAAGTAACCTTAAGGACATGAAATCTGAAAAATTTTCAGGTGTTAGTGATATCTCTAAGCTTGTAAAATTCGTGAAGTATTGAAGATAGTAAAGTTACACACATTAGTGATGTTGATGACAAATTCTGGGATTTTAATTTCAGCCTTGTGTACATGTCGAACTAACTGAGAAAAATCACTCTAAATTGGTATATTTGGCCTTGATTAAGGCTAGGAATGAGCCTAGATTATTTCTTGATTAATTGGTTAAGAGCTTGATACGTTTATGTAGTAATTGATGTCATAACCTAAAAAAAGGACTGTTTTGATGTGGTCATATTCAAAGCTGGAAATTATGAGTTGTTAAACAAATATATGTGTTCTTTTAATGCAACCATGATCTTACGGACATGAGTAATGCGTATAAGGTATGGATGAATGATCATTGAAGGATATGGGGTAATTATGAATGAGAATTAGGTAAAGGTATGAATATATATTGCTGGAAAAAGTTTGGCGAATGTATAAATCTAGCTTACTGAAATTCCATATTTAAAGTAACAATTGTGTGTGTGTTATAAGAGTTGTTATGATCATGAAAATGTACACGGATAAGTGTAATGTATGGTTGATGAATTTGGAGTAAATCAAGATTACTTAAATGTATAAACCTTATCTTATCTTATTCTTCTAGAGATAGTTCACAGATTAGATAATGTTTTGCTATAGCGTTTAGCTGTGCATTTCTTCTATTAGCTTTAGACCATACTTGTGCATTTTTTGTATTGGGAAGTGTAGCTTCTACTCTGATGGCTTGCCGAACTTCAATATCTACAGATTGGAGATAGATTGTCATTCTCTCTTTCCAGTATAAGTAATTGTTTCCATTAAAGTAAGGAGGTTTTGAAACAGATTGTCCTTTAAGGCTTCTCAAATTGTTTGCCATGATTTATCATGTGCTATAAAACACAATAAATATGAAACCTTGCTTTGATACTAAATGATAAAGCAAATACACACAAGAGGGGGGTTAATTATGTGTGACTTGAAAATTTTTCCAAGTTACTTTCAATTCGTATAAAGACAAGGGCCTGTTAAAATTTAAAACAATAGGAGCTTGTCAAACAATAGAAGCCTGTTAAACAAAAGGAGCCTATTAGATGATTTGAGCCTGCTAAATAATAGGAGCTTGTTAAACGATAAATCATGTTAAAATAATTTAAAACAGAAGGCGCTTGTGATAAAACTGAAAGGAATCTCTTACAAGTTTAAAAAATAAGGAGCTTATTATAAAAGTGAAGGAGCCTCTTGCAAAAGTGAAAACACAAACAATATAATGTGAAAATTTAAAAGTTAAAGAGAGAGAGAGGAATGACGCAGTTGATTTATACTGGTTCGGCTTATAACCCAAGCCTACGTCTAGTCCCCAGGTATCCAATTTGAGTGTTTCACTGAAATCCTAAGTAGTAATTTCATAGGCCTCTTCAAGCTCACGAGTACATATTTTTCAAGGTTCTTTAACCGTCCAAATTAGTAGTATTTAACTAGCCTCTACAAGCTCTCAATAGATGAAAATGTAATTTGCTCGATATGAGCTTCAATGATCTCTCTTAAAAAGAATTTTCACTTTCTAATGTATAAGAGATTTGATAAGAATATGACTTTCAAGAGTATTGATGTTGTTGATGTAATTCAAGAGTCTGATATGTTTTCACAAAAGTAGTGGATCTTCTTTAATTAGACATTTCCTTCAACTAGCCGTTGCTTCACTTACATCCTTAGTCAACTGGATGGATTTAAATCTGAATAACTTTGATGTCATCTTTTCCAAAAACTTCTAGTAATCATAGAGCTAATATACGACCTTTATAATTAGTAGGATCCTTTTAGATAAACCATTTCTAATAAGTTAAGTTCATAAAGAAGGTTCCTGTAAGAAAGGAAGCGTATTTTTATGATTTTATTTCCTTTTGAGAATTAACCAATTAACAATAAAAGGAAATAAGTCCAATGATAACAAGATTCATCCAAATATTGTGAAATTAATAAGGTAAGTTCATTAGGAAAGTTCCTACAAGAAAGGAAGCATTTCTCCTATGATTTTATTTCATTTTGAGGGTTAGATCGTTAACTGTACAAGGAAATAAATCTAACTTGAATTTTGAAATATTTTGTGGATATCATCAAAATCATTAAGAATAAACCTTGAGCTAACATCTGCTAGTTGATTTATTGAATTAACATGACTAGTAGTGATGCAACAAGATAAAACTTTCTCTCAAATAAAGTGACAATAAATTTCTATTTGTTTGGTTCTTTCATGAAATACTAGGTTAGAAGCAATATGGAGAGTAGCTTAATTATCACACAATAACTTCTGTTAAGATGTTTGGTTTTAGCATTTTTCGATAATTGGAAAAACCTATCTACTATTGATAATTAGTTTAAAATCCAAATCAAGATGGGATTGGATTTTTATATGATTTGAAAGTTGAAATTAAATATCTACTATCTTAGACAAACGTATAGAGTTAGAATTCTATATAGTTAAGATCTCTTGCACATGACGTTAGTGAGGTTAATTGTTATGTGCTCTACAAGTCTGATGTGCATGGATTCATTGTGTGGGTGAGGTATCTTTGTGTGTTGTTCACAACTTAGTGTGGGTTTCTTATGAGTGGTTCACGGCTGGGTACTGTCTTTTGGTTGGTTGCATTGTGGATGCACTAACGACCATGAGCTACTTGTTGTTGGTTGTTAATTGGATGGAAGGGCTGCTGGGCTAACTTCCAGGTTAATCCATCTTATTGTTGAAGCATAGATATGGCTCTTGCTTGATTTCAGTGAAGTGCTACTTTTGTTTGATCTGTCACGTTTGATACGTTCCTGTTATACCCATGAACTTCTCCATGAATTCCTTTTTGGGCATGACTTTAGCTAGGTTCAATTGTGGATTAATTTTGGGTGTGGTTAGCGTCTCTCTTGTGGCTGTGTGATTGTTGATTTTGGGTGATTATAGCAGCTGTGTTTTCCTCTGTTTTAAACGTCCATTGAGAGCAATTAGGCAGTTGGTTTTTCTGGGTATTGTTGAATTTTTCTGTTAAGGGATTATATGTTGGACCCCGTTTCCAAATTCCAACTTGCATGCAGCGTATCTTAATACGTAAGGTTATCTCCCAAAGAGAACACCTTAACCATTATCGTTTTATCTTCTCTTCTCCAACATCACCACTATCGCATACTTATTACACATATTCATCACCCATTCTTGCCTTCAACAACTCTCCTTCTTATTTCAGCTCCGCTCTTCGACTATCATTTATCCATTTTAACCTAAAGAACTTCAAAGAACAGCGTTGGCGAGTCCACACCTTACATATACGTGCTTCAGGGTTGTCGGCATGACTTTTGTTGTAAACGTCCAAATCAGGGTTTCTTTGGCTAGTTTGAAAGAGGACCTCAAGAAGTACAACTTTCATGAAGATCTCGAAAGCCAATTATATCGTCTAGTGGATCAAATAGAGGACAGAAGATATCTATGAATAGTAACCCAGACGATAGCGCGAAATAGACGATAACGTGAACAGTATCACAGACGAAGTCTGTTAACAGTAACACAGACGATGTTTTCCAATTGCCATAACTTTCTCTAGAGGGATCGGATCAAGGTGTTCTTTATATGGTTTGAAAGAGAATTCCAAAATCTACAACTTCCATGAAGACCTTCGAGTCCAATTCTATCGTCTGAGGGGTCAACATGGGACAGACGATAGGTATAGGCAAACTTAGAAGAAACGAAACACAGAAGGAGTCTATAAATAGTAACATAGACGAAGTTCATTCTTCTGTGAACAGTACCACAGACAAAGAGTAGGAACAGTAACATAGACGAACTCATTCTTCTGTGAACAGTAACACAGACGAACAGTAGGAATAGTAACATAGACGAACTCATTCGTCTGTGAACAGTAACACAGACGAAGAGTAGGAACAATAACATAGACGAATCCTCTTCAACTAATATCACTCTTAGCTCCTTCTTATAATCCTTGGCCTATGCTCTATCCTCTGTAGTTGACTTTTATCTTCTGTGTTGACCCTTTATCATCTGTGGTCTATCCTCTGTGTTCTATCCTCTGTAGTTGACTTTTATCTTCTGTATTGACCCCTTATCATCTGTGGTCTATCCTCTGTGTTCTTACGTCCTCACAGACGATCCTTTTATTCTCGATTTATCCTTTCCTCTGTGTTCTGACGTCAGCACAGATGATACTTCTCCTTCATAATTTCCCTTGCCTCTGTGTTCTGATATCAACACAGACGATACTCTTCCGCTATATTTTTCCTTTCGTCTGTGTTGTGCGTCATCATAAACGATTCCTTTCGTCTGTGTTTTTCATATGCACTCCTTCCCACATACGTGCTATTCTACAACTAACACCAATTGGCAAATTTGTCAAGCAAAGCATGCACATACACATCTCATTATTCAAACCTTTAATATAACAGAATCATACCACGGAATTTAATTTCATTATATTCGTTTGGAAAATATTATCAGAGTTATTACAAACCATATTACACATCAACTTAATTCAAAATACAAAAATACTCCATGATGATATGCCAAATGTGCTATTACAGGACTGACTTAGTCCAAATGTCTTTAACT
>JANZXP010081029.1:0-10140 GCA_027576715.1 Erythroxylum flavicans
TAGGTTGCTTTACAGTAAACAAAATTCACACTCTCTCTATAACATATTCAACTTCTTATACTTGAGTTCTATTTCTAACTAACTCCAATAGTCACTTCTGATTGTTTACCAGTCATTCATTCATAGAAATAAAACATTTAGTTTACTCAATATGATTCGATACAATATCTCTCTCACCTCAGTCATCTACACTGTTATCATAATCTTTATCAATTAACTATATCCATTATTGTTATTTCAGCCGTTCTTAATACCTCAATAAGATCAATTTTAACTAAAAATAAAAGAAAAATATAAAAATCTTAAAAGCGGGATCCAACACTTATGCATAATATAGCATACACGCACATGTGAATATTAATGGTTGCACATATTAAAATGACTGTACATGCATTCACAGAGATTTTTCGGGTATAATTGATTTATAAATGTAATTTTTGATATGAATTGTTGTTTTTATGTATTGAAAATGTCATTGGAGTGTATTAGAATTGATTAACATTTTTGACGAAATTTAAGAAATTTTGGGTATTTTTGGACCAGGAAAAATTCCAAGTAGAAGTATAACTAATAAATGGTAGTAGAAATAACGGTCAAATGACAATGAAAATTTTGATAAATGACCTTAGGAATTATTGAAAAGTGTCATTGAATTTTATAAGACAATTGGATTAGAAATTCGAGTTAAGTGAACTAGTTAAATAAAAGAATCTAGTGAAACTCTTAAAAATTAGACATGTGGCAAGTGACTTGCCATACCATGTCTTAATCCATGATTTTTCTCCAATTGAAAGATCACTTAATTGTTTTCACTCTTGCTTTTTCTTCCTCTCTTCACGGTCTTCTCCATCTCTTTTCTTCTTCACTTCCACAATACTCACCCAACCATCATAAATGTTAAGACTTGCTCTCATCTTTAAATTGCTACCATCATCTTGTTGTCTTCTTTATTTGCCACAAGAAAACCTAACCTATTCCACCTCTATGATGATGTTCGTGAGATGCATAGATAGTTAGGTTAACGTGAGTTTGAATAGTTTGAATTTTTTATCAAGTAAGTTACACTTTGATCTTCATGGGCAATCATTAATGAAACAAATATGGTGATTATTTTGATATTAAATTATTATAAAAAATAGTGATCAATATACGTGTGCATCATGGATGAAAAATGAGAATATTGATGTCTTGTTTTTGAATATTTGATGAGTAATAATTTATTAGGTGTTATAAGGATGTTTTTGGATAGATTTATAGTTTAAATGATGTATGAATATGATAAAAAATGTTGAGGAATAAATGGATATATTTATGACTGGTTTTGTATTATAAGGAATGATAAATTATGAGTTTTGGGTTAAGAAAAGGGGTGTATTTTGGTGTCTCGAATTAAGATGAATTAAAGTGATAATTGAGTTATAATGAAGGTGTTAATGAAGTAGAAAATGTGCATAAAATTGATGATGGAAGTGTATATGAATATGTTCTGTTTTGAGTGTTTGTGATCAATCATGGTTTTGAATTGTGTATAAATGTTATTAAAATGAAATTGAGGTATAAATGAAGAGGTTATCAACTTGAAATGATGGATTTTTAACAATAAATTGTTTGATACTAGGAATGTGATATTATGGAAAAAGGATAGGATTACATGAACGATAATATGTAATTGACGATGCAAAATCAATTAATTAGAGGTTTGATAGTTTAATGCAATCTAATTGGTATTTGAATTAGTGTGGAATGATGTTAGATTAGAGGTAATGAATTCTAGAAATTTGGTGTGAAATGGGTGTCAAAAATATAAGTTGAATTCAGATGAATGGGGAGGAATATTGCATGTCACGATCGTGCTTCCCCACGATCATGACAAACTTGATAAAAAATGTTTCTGTTATAATCGTGCTTCCCCATGATCGTGACCTTTTCTAAAAAACACGATCGTGCTTCCCCACAATCGTGACTTGACAGAAAATGTTAAGAGTTGTCTTTTGAGCAAAGTATGAACTAATCAATGCTAAGGTATTTCCATATGAGGTATTTATGCTTAAATGAGATCTTTAATGAACTTAGTTGATGTTGAATGAGGTGATTAAGGTGAGTAAAGTGTATTAGGTATTAAAGAATGATTGGAAGGTGTTGTTAATTTATTATAAGATGTGTATTAAGGAAATGTACATGGGAATTTGTCATTGAACATGCATTATACATAACATTTATATATGTGCTTATGATTGAGTGTTTATGTAAATGTGCAAATTAGTAATGTATGAATGTGTGTGATTGCATGTTATAGAAGAGCACATTGAGCGACTGCTTCCAGACATTGCCGAGACTTTAAGGTAATAAGTTAATGTGAGCAAACTGTGAGTAACGTAACATGGTCTCACCTTGATTTTGTGTTTGTTAAATTATTTCCTGAATTATTATGTGATTTATATGTATTGATTCCGGACATTAAATATCCAGGGCGTTTGATGCATGAATAAAAAATTGGAAGTGATCCTTGAATGTGAATTTGATTGACTAATTGATTCTCAACATGTATGTTGAATGTCAGAAGAAGGTCAGATGATAAATGTGAATGAGAAAGAGAATGTGAACATGACTGAATGAGCATAATGATTTAATACGTGTGATGCATTTCATTATATGATTGCATGAAAGATAAAGGGGGTTGTGACTAGAGTCATTAGTGTAAAAAGAGCTTAAAGCTTAGAATATGGTAAGAGCCTTTGGCTCACTATGTAAAATAAACCCTGTATCTTTAACTGATAAGGGACAACATTAATGAGCCCAGTATTTACAATGGATATGGGATAGTGAAAAAGGCGCTCAGTCATAACAATAAAATAAACAAATGTGAGTCTCTTGAACATCGCATACACACATGAATTGTATGACTTGAAGGATTGCAATGTACTGTTAAATCAAGTTGACTGAATAAATGTGAAAGCTTATGAGCAAAGTGTTTTGTGATGCTACATGTTGATAAAAGTTAATTGTTTGAATTATGTGATTATTTGAGTTGTTATGTTATGTGATATGAGTGAACCATCAAGGATGGTTAACTCACCGAGTTCACAAAACTCAACCAAATTGTAACGTTGACTTTTTAGGTTCAAGAGTGACGACTTAGCTTCTAAGTCAGCTTAGAAGAGATCTAGTATAACTTTTGGATAGAAGACATGGCTCAAAGGCCAGTCAGTTGGGACTGAAGGACTTAGACTAAATTTTTGTTAATTCCTCATGTATGAAGTATGCTTTGTAGATAGAGCCATAGACTCTGATAGGTTGTTATTGTATAAACATGGAAGTTGTATGTAATGCTACAATATAAATCATAGTTTTAAAAATGAAATGAGGAAGTTTTGGGTTTTAGACATTATGATAATTATGTTTTTAAATTATGATACCATGAGATAAGTGAAAGTGAAATAGTTAGCGCGCCATTTCCATCAGGCATGTGTATAAACATCTGAGGGGCATACGTGTACGTGTCGAATGGGAGTGGCGTGCTACAAATCTAAGGGTAGACTTTGACCAGATGTGTTTAAGACTAAGATAGATCAATAGTAACACTCAAACACTAGTCATGATCAAGACATTTCATGACTTTGCATATCATTTCAGTTCTCCACCAATAGGATTCACATCCATAATCATGAATTAAAGGAATTTTTAATTTTATAATGTAAGAAAAGGTTAAGGTGAGATGTATTTGGATGTAGGGCAAAAGCCATCAAAGTTATTGAAGCAAAAAAAAAACTCAATATAACATCAAGCTCAAAAGTCAACATTCATTTAAAACAAGGTATCATTAGCTATGATGAATGCAAAAACTATCTTTAACAACTTAGATATAAGCTCTCATACCACAAACCTTATAAAGCAAAATGAATTAGAAGGAATCATTCATAAAAATTGTTGATAAACTACACATTGTAGCTATAAAGAATGACCCTTCAAAAAAAAAACATCTCCCTCATTTTCATCACGATCAAATCACCTATTCCATAGAACTTTAGGAAGAAAGCCTAATCTAAATAATTTTGCAAAATAAATGACTTTCCTCCCTGATATTTTTTTATTTTTAATTTTATTTTCCCTTCTTTTTTCTTTTTCTTTTTTGCTTTTTCATATAAAATTTGAAAGAAGCAACATCAACATTGGAATTCTTTGATAAGAAATGAAATGGCATTCTATAAATCATAACTAACCCGCATATATACACACACCTACACTTATACTTTTGTGCATCCACAATCATTAACAATCAACAAATACTCCACTAGATTTAAGGCTTGGGTATGACATTTGGTTAGGTTAAGGACATGTAATATGGCTAGCACAAAAAGAAAAGAAAATAAAGCTCAAGGGGGCTTATCAAAAGCAAAAATCATATCTATAAGTAGGCTATTTCGCTAATGTAACTTGTAAAGAATGAACGTATATATCATGTTCATGTTAAAGCATGTGATAAAAATGTAGTCTTAAATAGAAAATCAAAGGAAAGTTAGGATGTACATGTCATGAAGGTCACATATAAACAAAAGACAATGAGACTGATAAAGATGTGTTAGTCTCTAAAGGCTTAAAATCTCTCTGGCTTATGTCTATCCACTAGTTACTACTCTTCTAAAGATAATGTTTATTGAAAACTCACAAAAGTAAAAGTACATGTTTAAGTTGCCATGAAATTCTGAGTTAATTCTACTTTCTAATTATGACTATATAGTCCTAGAAGCAATAAAAAAAGATGAAACATTTGTTTGTTTGATTTTTTTAACAAAAATCACATAAGAAACAAACAACTTAAGCACTCATGATAAAAAAACTCGAAACACACATGATAACTAAGATCCCTACCCCCACACTTAAAACTTACATTGTCTCCAATGTAACCTTAAATGTAGGAAATGGAGCATTTAATAACACAACAAATGTGAAAATGTAAATCAAAAGAAACAAACTTCCCTTGGGTTGCCTCCCAAACAATGCCTTTGTTTTTTATCATTGCTTGAATCCATGTTTTCTCATCATATTAGGAAATTTTGATCTTTAAGGATCACAACTTCAACATTTTTCATTTGACCTTCTTCAGGATAAGGCTTGAGTGGATGACCACTTAAATGCAATGCCTTTCCTGTTTTCAAACTCTTAATCTCTACTGCACCATAGGGAAATACATTAGTAATCACAAAAGGATCAACCTAATAAGGATGATATTTATGTGAAAATAATTTATATTTAGCACAGTAAAAAAGCACTTTTTGACCAATGGTAAAGCTTTTTGACAAGACATTAAAATCTTTGGTCTTCTCTTTCATTGAAACCACTTATTGTTTATTTGTATGCTTCTGCTTACAATCTTCCTATACGGAAGGGTCAATCAAATTAATTGCAAAAAGAAAATGGTCATTATGGAATTGCTTATTAACGTAAAAATATTGAAATGAGAAACTTTCCCATCAAATTCCATCGTGAGATTATAACATCAAAAATATTGAAATGTGTAACTTCCTTATTAAATTCCATCGTGAGGGTACCCTCATGAATATCTATCTTAGTTTGGGCTGTGTTAAGAAGTAGTCTCCCCAGTAAGATAGGTCTTGGATTATATGAAGTTTCATTATTCACGTTAATCATAAAAAAAAACAATAAGAAATATTATTTTATTTACCTGCACCAGCACATCCTTAATCTCCTCATTTCAGTTAATGTTAGTATGATTAGCCAATTGTATGATAACACTAGTTTCTTTTTATGGCCTTAAATTTAAAGAAACATACATGGAATGAGCCATAACATTAATCAATGATCCTAAATCTGACAAGGATGTTTAATCTTAGTGTTACCAATTTTGAAAAGAATAGTAAACATGCTCAGGTCCTTACACATAGGAGGTGTTTTCTTTTTAAAAACTATAAAAACAATTTCACTCATCATAATCATTTCATTACCTCTTAGCTTCTACTTGTTTGTACATAATTCCTTGAGGAATTATGAAAACCTCGGCACTTACTTTATCGCATCTAATAATGGGATATTCACCTCAACCTTTTGAAAAGTGTCCTAGATCTCTTTATCTTTACTCTCCTTCTTTGACTTTACTAACCTATTAAGAAAAGTTAGGGATTAGTTTTTACAACAATTGGGAATTCAACATTTACCTCTAAGCTAGAAGACATATCCTTTCCTTCTTCAAGCTCCTTCTCGATTTCTTCTTCACTAGCCATCCTTTGTGCAATTTTTTTAGGATCCTCAAGCTTCCTACCACTCCTTAAGGTGATCGTACTAACATTCTTCATATTTAACTTGGGTTTTGTTCATAGTTTTCCTCCTATTTAGGCATCTAAATGATTAATAACCACTTTCATTTGGCTCACCTGGTTCTCTAAATTATGAATGCTAGAATTCATCTCCTAAAATTTAGATTTATTCTCCTGTTAAAACTATTATACATCCTATTGGAATTGTAAGGTGTTAGTTTTAGAAAACTTAACTATATCTTCCAACGACATACCTAAGGTAAAAGAGGGGAATTATAGTCTTTGTTGGAAAATTTTCACTCTTTGTGGCATATTTAGGAAGTAATTATGCTACCTATTTCCCCCATAACTCAGGTTGGGTTATTATCTCTAACTTAGGTTATATATTTGGAAATACAAGCTATACTGGTTAGGAAAATTTCCTCCTACAATATTGACGTATTCCATACTTCCCTCTTATAAGGTTGGGCACCCATCAATCGAATGCCTTGTATTTGCACATATTTTGCATGCCCTTACCTGTACATATCTACTTGTAATTTATCTAACAAAAGATATTAACTCATCCAAATGATGTTCAAAGGATAAAGTACTTATCTCATTTACACGATGAACATAGTTGCGAGTGCCAAATTGTTGAGTATTAGTGACCATGTTCTCAATTAAAATCTTGGCCTCTATGAGAGTCTTCTCACATAATACCCCATTACTCGCTGCATTGACCAAAATCCTTTCCATAAGTAACAACCCTCATAAAAGTATTAGATGAGGAGTTGCTCTAAAATGTTATGGTGAGGACAAATGTCACACAACTTCTTAAAGCATTCCCAATACTTATAAAGGGACTCTCCATTGTTTTGCTTTATCCCACATTTCTTATGTTGGATGTCTTTAAAGTTGGAAAGTATTTTTCCTAAACCAGCCTCTTCATTTTGATCCATGTGTTAACACTCCTAGAGTGAAGATCAAAAAATCAGTCTTTTGTTGCATCCTTTAATAAAAATGGAAAGGCTCTCAACATAATCTGCTCTTTTGCCACCCTTAAAGGTTTTATATTAAGATAAACCACATCAAGCTTCTTAAGATGCTTATAAGCATCCTCACCCACAAAACCATAAAAGTTGGGCAAAATATTGATTAAGATAGATTTAAGCTCAAAAGTAACATGTTCAGCGAAATTTGGAAAAATGATGCATAAAGGGCTTTAAGTTATATATGGAGTAGCCAACTCTCTTAAAGTTCTTGGATTGGTCATGGCTTCCTTAATTTCAATTCCTTGCTGTATTCGTAAAGTTGTTCTAGTTTCATTATGTAACCTTTGTAGTGTCCTTTTGATCTTAGGATCAAATTTTATAGGTTCTTAATGAGAAGATCTTATCACTACCATACATAAATGCTAACAAATATGAAAATATCAAGATAAATAAAAATTGATTATAAACAAATATATATACAAAATACCAATTTAAATCAAGATAAAAAACTAAGGCACCATACTCCTCAGCAATAACACCAAAATTCTTGATGCATGTGGAATGTAATAGAAAATAAAACATAACTCTACATAACTAAATTTATAGTAGTAGGGAGTAAAGATCGTATCTACAGAGAGTATGTATGTAGCTTCTTTAATTAAAAGAATCAATGTTTAGGATATGGAAGGGGGGAGGGTTGGTTTGAATTAATAAGAAAAAAAGTAATATTGAACTAATGAAAACAAATCAAATTAAAAAGCATAACAGTGAGAAAATTGATGAATGAGTTTGGAATCTGATTATTCGTTTAATTTTAGCCTACACACAAATAAACATACTTCATTATCTTGTTTGTTTCCTACCTCTCTTAAAAACTATTAATCGTAGGTTAACAATAAGCTTTGTTATCCCCGGTTTCTCCTTAAGTTTTGTTTAATCAAAACAAGCATTTTAACTAAACCTAACTATTGAAAAACCTGTTATAAGCTTTCTAGATTAGATAAGATAGCCTTCATACAAACTAGGAAAATAGGTATACAAGCTTAGGTCATTTAACCTATTTTATGTTATCCACGATTCAACATAATTATTTTACCATAAATGAATCGAAAACACAACTATTACGTATTGTATTCAACATTCTAGCAAAGGTTTTATATAAAAACAATCTAATGAGAGCATTTAAATCATTCTTACACAATGAAGAGATGCTCAATTATGATCTTTGAGTTAGATTTCCAAAAATGATTCATGCATTCTTTGGCCACTCGTATATCCATTTATATGAAAAACTAGGCTTTCATGAAGTTGCACGATTTTATGCACAACGTGCATCAAACTATACATCACATTTTCGCCACTTTCATAATTATATATGACTGTGCAAATTGATACATAGTTGTGCATCTTGCATGTCATAAATTCTTTTTTTTTACATTTTCTTATGCCATATTCACTCTAATTCGTCTCCTTCTTGTTCGACAAAGGCAGATGAGTGTGAAATTCAAGAGGATTGCTCAAAGAATGTTCTTTTAACTCATTGAAGCTCTTGTGCTTCCAACTTTTACTAAAACCAAATGTGAACCAAAATGACTATCTTAAGCATTTCATAGCAATAATCACTAAGTGTTATGGTGTAAATGTATAATTAACTAAGCACACATCAGAGGCCTAATAAATAATCGACCCATATTAATTAGGACACATTTGCCTCACTAAACTTTAGCCCATTTAAGCATATCCTTTTTTATGTTTCTTTATTTTTTAATCCAGATTAAAATTGATTTTCTTAACATTAATTTTATAAGAATCTGTAATTAATAATTGTCTAATTAAAAATCATTAATATTCCCCCTTAGACAAATGTTAATTATAATAGTTGTAAACATAATAAAAATGTAAAAGTGGTTAAGCAAAATCATTGTAAATGTTAACTAATTTAAAACATTTAATCTAAAGATAATGAAAGTCTATGATTCAATCTCACAAGGCTTTCGATAGTAGAAAATGTCAAATGCACGTGTCAATTGTAGCACAAACCTAATACAATCATGTATATCTAGTATTTTACTATTGTAAATAAGAAAATAAAGTGTGACAAACTACAATGACACTTTCATGATATGAAATTTATCATTGTTATATTTATCAATCTCAATTTATATATACTTTACGCTAAATCACATCAAAGAAATTTGTTTTCTCTCATTGAATGTAAAACCACATTGAGTAATATCATAGAAGTTTGTTTTCTCTCATTGAATGTAAAACTGTATTAAGTAAAACCCCTTATAGGATTACATACTTATATCCTCTTATGTCTCATCAAATTTATAGATTTATGTATGTATCTGTCTTTGTATTGGAGAAATAAGCTCAAGATTGATCAATATATATTCCTTTGATCTTTAATTCGCTTTAAATCGACATAGATACTAAGACTTTCACTTGTATTATGGAAAATGTACAATAAATATATGAGTGAAAACAAAATGGTGATCATCAATACGTATAAAAATATACTGTCATAATACATGAAATCTGAAGAAATGTATAAAGAGAAAATATTGTAATCCTTAATTAATAATATCGAAGGACTTCAGTATACCTAGACTATACACATGTCTCTAAAAAATAAATTAATCAAGTCTTTTATTCAGAGGATCAGCAAGTGTATACGCAGTCTCTAAATACTCCGCCTCAATGTCTCCTTTCTGCATTAATTGCTCAGATATTTGATCTTCAAACACTTAGGCTCTACGATGTTCTTATTATTATTACAAAATAATAAAGTAGAAAGATTATCATAATATACACTGTAACATCCCGTTTCTAGAGAACGGGTCGGACCAGAGAAACGGGTCCAGGTGTGGTAAATTACCACACCTCATGCT
>JANZXP010081030.1:0-10139 GCA_027576715.1 Erythroxylum flavicans
GTACATGATGAACAGTAACCCAGAAGGTGTTTATGAATAGTAACACAGAAGGTGTTTTTACAATTAGCATAACTTTTCCTATGGATATCAAATTTAGGTGTTATTTGTATGGTTAGAAAGAAGACTTCAATATCTACAACAGCTATGAAGACCTCAAAGACAAAGTTTACCTTCTGAAGGGTCAAAAATAGGGAAGAAGGTACATGATGAACAGTAACCTAGAGGGTGTTTATGAATAGTAACACAGAAGGTGTTTTTGAAATTAGCATAGCTTTTCATATGGATATTGGATTTAGGTATTCTTTATGTGGTTCAAAAGAGGACTTCGAGATCTACAACTTCTATGAAGAATTCAAAGACAAATTGTACCTTTTGAATGGTCAAACATAGGGAAGAATGTACATGATGAATAGTAACCTAGAAGGTATTTATGAATAGTAACACAGAAGGTGTTTTTACAGTTAGCATAGCTTTTCCTATGGATATCGAATTTAGGTGTTCTATATATGGTTTAAAAGAGCTAAAACTTCTATGAAGATCTCAAAGACAAATTTTACCTTCTGAAGGGTCCAAAATAGGGCAGAAGGTACATGATGAACAGTAGCCCAGAAGGTGTTTATGAATAGTAGCACAGAAGGTGTTTTTACAATTAGCATAACGTTTCCTATGGATATCAGATTTAGGTGTTCTTTATATAGTTCGAAAGAGGACTTCAATTTCTACAACTTATATGCAGACTTTAAAGACAAATTTTATCTTCTGAAGGGTCAAAAATAGGGAAGAATGTACATGATGAATAGTCACCTAGAAGGTGTTTATGAATAGTAACACATAAGGTGTTTTCACAATTAGCATAACTTTTCCAATGGATATCGGATTTAGGTGTTATTTATATGTTTTGAAAGAAGACTTCTAGATTTACAATTTTCATGCAGACCTTGAAAACAAATTCTATCGTCTGGAGGGTCAAAAATGGAGCAGGCGATACAACACAGAAGGAGATGTTTCGATCAACAGCAGAAGAAGCAGAAAGTAGACTAAGCATAAGATAGACGCAAAAGGTCTAGACAGAACATAGCGGTCAAAGTAGATGGTAAAAGTCAAACATAGATGCAAAAGGTCTAAACAGAAGATAGACGTAAAAGGTCTAAACAGAACATAGTGGTCAAAGTAGACGGTAAAAATTAAACATAGACGCAGAAGGTCTAAACAGAAGATAGACACAGAAGGTCTAAACAGAAGATAGTGGTCAAAGTAGATAGTAAACGTCAAACATAGACATAGAAGGTCTAAGCAGAAGATAGACACAGAAGGTCTAAACAGAAGATAGTAGTCAAAGTAGACGGTAAAGGTCAAACATAGCCGTAGAAGGTCTAAACAGAAGATAGACATAGAAGGTCTAAATAGAAGATAGATGCAGTGGAAAATTTACTATAACTTTCAGGTCAGATGTCCAAAAATTTCATGCTATATACTGTTGGAAAGATAAAACAATGATATATAATTCTTAAGAAGGCAACTTTTCCAACATATATCTAGATCGATCCTAAATTTTCCCCTTAAAGTCCAAAGACGAATTTTACATTCATCGATTAATGTACTGCACCCAGTTCTCAATTTCATGAAATTTCGAGACTCTTAGAGACAGAATTGAAATTTGATTTATTCATAAGACATGTAGCCATATGTTTCTAGTGTAATCTAATTTGGATAACTAGAAAAAAAGTTATGGCTAACAGACCAAAGCATACTTAGTGAACATTTTCCAGATCACTACCAATTTTGTTTCTAAATCTTTGCTTATCACAACTCATACTAAGATCACTCTTTCTACTCCCTCTACTTCTCATTTTCAATAAAATCACATTTAACATCAATTATACCTAGAAGTTGTCAATGAATGCATGTACCACTTTTTTATGTGCAAACATTCAATATTTATGTGCATATATATTAACATTATGCATGAGCAAGAAAATGCATTTCCTTAATCTCTTTGAGCTCATATGTACTGAAATTTTGGGTCCTAACCCTTAATATGAGAATGGGATGTTACATAAACACATGAATTTATGCAACAACAAATGTTTGACATTAAGTATTAAAACATTGGATGCATTACGTGAATCAAAATTGTCTCCCCTCGTCAAAATGTTCTAATAGGAATCCATATCAAATTCAAGATGATCATCTAAAACTTTTGTATTCTGGAAATCGAAAAGATGATGCATGACATTATAATCTAGTTTATACACAACATCGAATAATATAAACTAGAAGACATCCATTTTTGTGGTATAATAGACAGTAGTGAAAATTCCGATTGTCATTATATGATGAATATGCATGTCACACCGGATGAAACTATTCCACCCTATATTGTCAGCTAGTCACTCAATCTTTGTCCTCACTCCTATGTCCTCTAACAATTTAAAATTGAAATACCTAGGTGTAATTATTGCCCTATCCTTAAAATCACAAAAGCACTTACCTTCTTCTTTTGAGTAAATCAAGAAGGAGGATTGATATGTTGCCACTATATTGCTTTTGCTGTCACTAAAAAATTACTAGCGTAATTCGTCAATTGGTTTCCAATCCATCATCTTCTTCGGTGCCATTATAGATGAAAAATTTGTAAGAACAAAAGATCGAGGGTGAATTTAACTTAGAGAGAGAAAGAGCAAAAATCTGACCTAAATCCTTATGTTTTTGAATGATTAATGCTTGAAAAGTTGAAAAAATTGTAAGAACGATGAAAGAATTAAAGAGAATACCAAGAATCTAAGGAAAGATTGAAGAGTTTTAGAGAGCTGGAGGGGAGAAATTTATGGGTTAGAGAGAGAGTCTGTAAAATTTAAAGACAGGGTGAGAGAAAAAAAATGGGAGGAAAACTTTAAGTTTCCCTATGTGTGGGATTCCCACGCTCGTGGTAATTCCCACGATTTCTATACGCATAAGATTCCTCTCCAGAAACTTTCTGGAAAGGATTCCCACATTTTTGGGAATCACCACAATTCCTACAGACATACTTTCTAGAGAGGATTCCCACGTTTGTGGGATCACCACAATTCCTACAGAAGTGGGAATTGGTGATCCTCACAATTCAAACCTTCGTTCAAGCTTACATGAATTCTCTATTATCCTAAAACCTACAAACACATCAAGATAATATCATCAACAAAAAATTTGAAAATAAAACAAATTAAAATTTAAACAAAATCAACATGAACATCAATCAATCTTAATTTGGAAATAATAAAACTAAAGAACTCAAACATAAACTAGAGAAAAAATAACAAAAGAGATTAAACATGTTAAGTTAAGGTCATTAGCTTGACCATTCAACATATACTCATGAAAAAGTGGAAGATAGGAGAGACATAACTTCTTAGTTATGGATATATCCCTCTATAATATGGTTTACAACGGTGCCCATTGACTTTGAATGTTTACCCATTATCATTTTCTACCTCCACAGCTCCATAGGAAAACACTTGAAGAATTTTAAAAGGCCCACTCCATCTTCGCTTGAGTTTCTTGGGAAATAGTCGAAGTCTTGAGTTAAACAAAAGTATTAATTCCCCACTTTTAAATTCCTTCTTCTTGATCTGGCCATCGTGCCACTTCTTAGCCCTTTCTTTATATAGCTTGGCATTTTCATAAGCATCATACCACAACTCTTCCAACTCGTCGAGGTGTAACAACTGATTTTCTCCTGCTAGCTTCCAATCCATGTTCAATTTCTTGATTGCCCAATATGCTCTATGCTCCAATTCCAATGGTAAAAGACATGTCCTGTCATACATAAGCCGACATGGTGTTGTGCTTATAGGGGTCTTGAAAGATGTTTAATAAGACCACAGTGCATCGTCTAGTTTTGTTGATCAACCTTTTCTTGAAATGTTCACTATCTTCTTTAAAATATTTTTTGGCTCTCTACTCAGTATCTCCACTTAACCACTAGTTTGGGGATGGTATGGGGTAGTCACTCTATGATAAATGTTGTATCCACTTAACCACTTAACCAATGAATTACCTTGCTATCATTGGTTAGAGTAATGACCGCTTCGACCCATCTAGAAACATAATCAACTCTAACCAAGATATAGGTTAATCCTTCAGAGAGTGGGACCATAAATCAAATATCTCCTCCTCCATTATATTTGAAATTGGCATTTCATCTCATTTGATATGTTTCCAACTCTTTGACATCTATCGCACTTGAGCACAAAATTTTGAGCATCCTTAAACAGAGTTAACCAATAGAATCCACACTCTAAAATTTGTGCAGCATCTTATTAACTCCATCATGCCTTGCATATGGTGAGTTATGACATTGAGTTAAGATTTCAAGCATGTCATCTTCAAGAACACACCTGCAAATTAAACTATCAGCATAGATCTTATAGAGTACAGGTTTATCCCAAATATATTGAGCACACTGAAATAAGAAACACTTCCTTTGTTGATATAACAAATCAGTTTGAAGAATACCACTTGAGAGGTAATTTGCAATATCTGCAAACCAACGAAGGAAAGGGTTATCTACCATCATCAAAGTCTCATCAAAAAAGCTTTCCTTAGTTTCCTCTTCTTCTTCATGATGTCTAACTTCAAGCCTTGATAAGTGATTCGCTATGACATTTTATGCTCCTTTCTTGTCTTTGATTTCAATATTGAACTGTTGGAGCAGGAGTACCCATAAAATAAGCCTAGCCTTGCCATCCTTATTGGTGAAAAGGTAACATAATGTTGCGTGGTCTATAAACACAATAACTTGTGAACCTAACAAATAAGAATGAAAATTTTCACAAGCAAATACCACCACAAGCAGTTTTTTTAGTAATTGTATAATTCAATTGTGCTCCTGTCAATGCCTTGCTTACCGAATAGATAGCATACAACCTCTTCTCCTTTCGTTGACTTAGTACACACTTGATAGCATGGTCACTTGCATCACACATAATCTCAAATGGGAGAGACCAATCAGGCGATGTCATAATTAGTTCTATTATAAGTGCCTTCTTCAAACTGTTGAAAGAATTCAAACAATTTTCACTAAAAATAAAAGGAACATCTTTTACCAATAGATGAGTCAATGGTTTTGCGATAAGGGAAAAATCTTTAGTGAACCGTTTGTACAACCCTATAAGACTAAGAAAAGCTTGGACACCCTTGATGTTGGAGGGAGGCGATAACTTTTTAAGTACTTCTGTCTTAGCTCGATCCACTTCAATCCCTTTATATGAAATCTTATGGCCTAATAAGATTCCCTCTTGAATCATGAAATGAAAATTTTCCTAATTTAAAACTAAATGTGACTCCTCACATCTTTGGAGCACTTTATCTAAGTTCAGCAGGCAATGATCAAAAGGCTCAAGAAAAATAGAAAAATCATCCATAAATACCTCTATAAAGTTTTCATTCATGTCTGCAAATATGACCACCATACATCATTAAAATATATATAGCAAATGCATTACATAAACCAAAAGGCATCCTTCGATATGCAAAAGTTTCGTATGGACATGTAAAAGTGGTATTCTCTTGATCTTTTGCATATATAAATATTTGATAGTATACTAAATATCCATCCGGAAAGTAATAAAAAGAATGACTAGCCACTCTCTAAATCATTTAGTCCACAAAAAGTAAAGGGAAATCATCCTTCTTGGTGGCCAACTTTAACTTTCTATAGTCAATGCACACTCGTCACCTTGTGACAGTCCTAGTGGAAATCTTTTTCCCTTCTTCCTTTTTTATCACTGTCATGGCACCCTTCTTTGGCACAAACTGTATTGGGCTCACCCACTCACTATCTGACATTATTCCTGCATCTAGAAGTTTCACCACTTCCTTCTTTACATCTTCTTGCATATTCGAATTTAACTTTTGTTGTCTTTCTCTCGCAGTTCTACAACCTTTTTTTATGTTAATCTTATGCATCACCATATTAAGGCTAATCTCTCGAATATCAAAAATTTGCCACCCTATAGCTCTCATCCTTTTCCTCACAGTCTCCACCATTTTCCCTTCATGCACATCAACTAATGCCCTACCAGTATTCATAAAAGGGTCTACCCATAATCAATGGACAATTCTTATCAGCTTTAAAATCTAACATAACAAAATCAATAGGAATTATAAATTTGTTCAGTTTTACCAACACGTCTTCCACAACTCCAAACAATTTTTTTATTTATTAACCTATAAGTTAAATTAGCATCGAAGTTGGTTTGACCTCTCCTAATCCCAATTTCCTAAAAATAAAGATGCAGTTCTCTGTCATTGTAAATGTTTGATTGTCTTCCCAAATATGCTTGTCCATGAGTATGTCCTTCAAAAATTTTGCATACTTGGGCATGCATTCCAAAGCTTCCACCAGTGACAAATTAATCGGTAACTTCTTCAATTTCTCTAAACATTTGCAAAACTGGGTATCCACCTGATGTTGCTTCACTCTTTGTGGATACAGGAGTTTGGGCTTGTACGGGTGGTACATATGGCTTGCCCTCTTTATTTTCTTCTTCTATCTCCATACTTTTCTCTTTTTTGTGGTTATCCTTTTGCACACTTGGTTTTTCTATTTGCTTGCCACTCTGAAGTGTAATATCTTTAAGTTGCTCCCTTGGAATGACCTCATTGTTGCTCGATAAGTGACCTTCACTTCAAGAAAATAAAGCATCAGTAAGTTGACATATCTGGACTTCCAAGTTATGGATCAATGAGGCATGGTTCTTCGCCATCTAATCAAAATTTGCCTCCATCCTCTGTTGATTTTCCTCCTAGCTTTCATACATCCTTTTCTAACTCTCTGTTTAAACTGCCAGTTTGAAACTAAACATCTCCATAAACTTGTCCAACTTATTTTCCAACGCTCCGATTCGATATTGCTGGAATCTTGGCAGTCCCTGTGGTCTTTGTTGGCTACCTACATTATTGTTACTCCAAGAAAAGTTCAGCTAATTTTTCCAACCTGGATCATATGTGTTCGAATATGGGTTATTACCTTGCTACAACTGGCCTAAATAACTTACGTGTTCAGTCCCGCTAGCTCCCAATAAGAAACATTCCACTAAGCTATGCTTGTTCTCTCCACATAGCTTACATTATGTTTGAATTGCCTTAATTGCTGAGGTGGACACTCCTTGTAGGTGGTTTAGTTGCTTTGTCAAAGCCGATCTGAGCCTGCAAGGCAATAACTGAGTCAATAGATATCATACCTTTTTGTTCCATCTGTCCTTGTCTACTCCTCTTGCTCGACCACATACAGCTATTGCTTGCTAACTCTACTAATAAATTAGAGCTACTTTTACCATCTTCCTCATCAGTGAACCTCTGGCTGCTGCAACAATTGTACCCCTTATGCTTGGATTCACTCTATTATAAAATATTTGAAGTAGAAATTCCTTTGGGAGGATATGATGAGCTTCTTTGAAGTTCTTTAAATCTCTCCCAAGCTTCGTAGAGACATTCTTTGTCGCTCTGTTAGAAATTTGTTATCTCCTTAATAATCCTCGTCGTCTTTATAAGTAGAAAATACTTGGTGAGGAATGCTTGGGCGAGCTACTCCCAAGTCATTATCTAACCTGGATTTAACAAATTGTACCATGATTTGGCCTGATCCTTCAACATTAATGAAAATAATCTCAGCTTCACCGCATTATCAGACATTCTGTGTCATAAATCTCTAAACAATTGTAATATGGGCATTCAGATCCTCGTTAGATAGCCCGTAAAACTACACACTATTTTGCAGGATATCAAGTAACGCTGACTTTATCTCAAAATTATTTACTTAAACTATCGGTCTCGCCACTGCTTGAGGACTAAACCCTGGGCTCATAAAATCCATTAATGTTCACTCTGGTCCTCCTTGCTCTCCTTCTTTAGCCATATTTTGATTTGAAAAATTTAAACACTTTTCCCTTCTTATTTCTCTTTCGAGCTTCTTAATGTCGGGGAATTTGTCCTCAATAACTTCTTTCTTCCTTCGTGTGCTCCTTGTGCTTATGCACCGGTAAATACACAAAGAAAAGTGTCCAAAACTTTTAAATCAAAGTAATCTAAATTAGACAGGATGCTCAACAATCAATCCTTAGCAACGGTGCCAAAAACTTGTTGATGGTAAAACCTATCTACTTGTTTTATGCTCAAAAACTACAAATGAACGGGTCATGACTTGTAGTAAAAAGAGCAAATATCGATCCCACAGTGATTAATGCCTAGATACCGCTTAACTTAGGCATAACGTTGTTTAAGAAACTAAATTGTGAAATACAGATAATTTGAAAAATTAAATTAAAATTAAAAGACTAATGTAAACAATGGACAATACTGAAATTGTAGAGAAATTGAATTCAAGAATCTAAATACTAAAGATTACTTTTTTCCCTATTTTATCTACCTCCTATTTTATCGATTGAATTATGTCTCACCCTAGATTTCCAAATGTACTAATTACCCTCTCTCAAGGTGTAAGTATTTATCCCTAATAGAATTAACAGGAATCAATTGGACGATCTCTCAAAACCCAATGACTATACCAATTTAATTTGTTATAAAACTATCCTATGGGTGATCAATTGATTAGTTGAGATCTCTCTTCCAACTATTCAATTAACGTGATGATTGCTAGTCTATAGGTCACCAACTCTCATTGTACAATCTTACACGAATTTCATCTCACTCACTCTCTCGATTTGTTGTAAGATAACAATTAAAAACAATAATCAACAAAGACAATTGCATTCAATTCAATAAAATAGGAGTTCAATGCAATAGTTCCAAAAGCAATCCCTAAATTGAAATCAGCCTAACATGGCCTACATAACATCATCAACATTGAAATAATCAATTTTTATAAAGAATAGAAGAGATGAAAATGACAAAAAATTGAATAGAAAGACTCCTTCTCTTCTTTACTAAAATCTAGAATTTTGGTGTTGATATGCTATTTTTCCCAATCTTGATGATGATCCTTGTCTTCAATCCATCCTCAATGTTCCAACCATGTGTTCTTCACTCAAGGATGGTGTTTCTACAGGTGGGCATCGTCTCCGCTGAACATGGAGGCTTAATTCTCTTTTTATAGTTCAAAAACCCTAGTTTAATGAAGCCTTGTAGATTACCTCAGATTGTAATTCCCATGCTCATGGAAATTGGTATGATTCTCACGAGCGTGGGAATTTGTCACAAACGCACTCCTCATTTCATCTGTAATTCCCACGTCTGTGGAAATTTGCATGATTCCCACGAACGTGGAAAATTTTCACAAATGCATTCCTCATTTCTTCTCCTCTTTGATCTTTAGTTCACCCTCCAAGTTGCTGCTTCCTTCTTCCTACATAAAAATAGTCAATTCTTGCCCTCAATTAACATCAAACATAGAAGAACAACAAAGAAAATCAAACTTAACGAAAACATATAAAATGAATCCTAAACTAGAACAATAATCAACAATTATGTTAGAAAATACATGCCAATTACCTATAAAAACATATCCTAATGCACACCTATCAGTTGTCGAAGGGTTTCTACTGATCTGGCCCTTTCATAAGACTTCTGAGGAAAAATATGTTATTCAAATGGACTAATGAATGTTAAAAGAATTTTGAGGAATTAAAAGCACCGATGTAATTATATCATCTGGATTTGGAGATCTCGTAGTATATAATGATGTTTCACACCAGAGATTAGGATATAATCTGATGCATTGAACAGAAAATCTGATAGCAATATAGCACAAATTCAGATATTGAGGTTACTAAAACGAGTGCAATAAAGAACATAGAATGTTGAGTTGAATTTGGGGCCAAATGAAGTAATATTAGTTATATTGAATTTAAGATTAGTTTTATATGAAAGGATTAGAAAAGCCATAAGTGAGGATTCAAAATTTGTGAATCTTGTTGAGGAATTGGAAATGAATTCGAATTTTGAGTTGAATTGGAAAAATGATATTTTGTGATTAGAGTAAAAAGTATGTATACCCGATAAAGATGATTGAGCAAAGAAATTATTAGAGAAAGCACAAATAATAACCTATGCTATACACCCTAGTAGGAATACGCCGAAACAACATTTAGCAGCTAAAGATGTAGAATCAAGTGACTGAATGTTTGAATTGCCAACAGTCT
>JANZXP010081031.1:0-10137 GCA_027576715.1 Erythroxylum flavicans
GCATGAGATGTGTTAATTTACCACACCTGGACCCGTTTCTTTGGTCCGACCCGTTCTCTGGAAACGGGATGTTACAAGTGTACTCAACATAATTGTTGAATGTCAGACTTAGGTCCGTTGAAAATGTGAAAGTGAATGGGTAAATGAATAAAAGTGACCGATTGAATATATGAGATTTGATGCATTTCATACATGATATGCATAATCAGATAAAGGCAATTATGACCAGAGTAGCCAGTGAAAAAGAGTTTAAAGCTCATAACGTGGTAAGAGCCTCAGGCTCACTATGTAAAATAAGCTCGGTATCTCCAACGGATACAGGACAGTTATCAATGAGCTCGGTATCTTCAATAGATACGGGAGAGTTAAAAAGGCACTCGGTCACAACAACGTAATAATTAAATGTTAGTCACATGTGCATTACATATACATTTGATATGTATGTTTTAAATGATCGATAGGAAATTGTTTGAATTATTTTCAATGAGAAATGTGAATTAAGTGAACAAAATGGTATTTGATGCAATACGATGATTAGTGAAGTAATATGTCTCATGTGATGATGTGAATTGCCTTTGAACTGTTGTGTTGTGTGATATGAGTGAGCATATCAATGATAGTTAGCTCACTGAGTTCACAAAACTCATCAAAATTGTAACATGACTTTTCAGGTACGAGAGAGGAGGCGTAACTTCTAAGACTAGTTAGAAGAAGTAGAATACTACTTTTGGACTCGAGAAAATGGCTCAAAAGTTGGTCAGTTGAGACTGAAGAGTTAGATAGAGATTTTGTAAAAATTCCTTTTTCATGTAGAATGTGTAAAAGAGCAGTAGACTCTTATAATTTGGATATTGTATATGCATATTGATTGTGTAGTGTAATACTAAAATGTACATTATGTTTTATGAAATGAAATGATGAATTGAGTTTTAGATATCGTGTTATTCACGTTTTAAATTATGATGCTATGATATAAGTGAATGCGACTGCTCTAGTGCACTGTTTCCATGGCACATATGTTCGAATGTCTGATGGACGTACAAGCATGTGTCAGGTGGGAGTGGGGTGCTACAGGTTTGGTATTAGAGCATAGTTTAACATGTAAGGCCCCAAATTGTACCCTAGTTGGAATGTTACATGTTCATGAAAGTACATGTATGGTAGGAGTTAAAAATGTGATATAATTGAGAATTGCATATAACTTGAATTTTGGTTTAATGGATCATACTTAGTGAATTTGAATTAATTAACATCATTAGAAGAATGAGGTATTAAAATGTACATTTGGACTGGGAAAATTGTTAAGTGACAAGATAAGTGAATATATGAAAATTAGAATAACTAAGTCTGTGAGTTATTGACATTTAGCATAGCTAATGCATTGACATTTGGCATCATTGGTTGAGTTACAAGTGGACCAATCTTGGAGCAAAATGTGGACTAATTATTTAATGTCATATGGCAGCATTCATTAAGTAATAAATGGCCTCATAGAAGCCTATGAGTTATTGACATTTGGCATAGCTAATACATTGACATTTGACACCATTGGTTGAGTGACAAGTGGACCAATCTTGGAATGACATGTGGACTAATCATTTAATGACACATTGCAGCATTCATTAAGTAACAAATGGCCTAATAAATGTGTGACTTATGGCAGCATAGGGGGGTGGGGGTGGGGGGAACAAATGTGACAAATGCTTTGGTGAAATGTGCTCCTCTAAGATTAGGACACCTAGCAACTTAGGTGTCAAACTTGCTAAAAATTTTGGCAACCTTTATTAAAACCTCTCCACTGAAACTATCCCTCTCCTTCAACTATGAAATTTTACTGAAAATTTATACATAATCACTCTAATTTCTTAGCCAGATATTGTATTAAGAAAGTAAGATTTGCACCTTGATTTTGGACTTGTGTTAGTTAATTGGAAGGGCTGGAATAGTTGGATATTTGGAAGAGCAGCCTCGATCTGAATAAAACAACTGTTAAAAGATGGTCAGGCAGAATACAGACAAGAGTCTAGTATACAGAGACCTAGTGAATCTTAGGTTGGTTCTGGCAGAAGGTTTAGTAAGTGCCAGAATAGATCTTTTCGACCATTGGCTAGATCAAGACAGTTAGGATTCATATAGAGGGGCAGTTTTGTGCAATTTGGTAGTGGAAGAGGTACAATATCGACATAGCCACCTAATTGTGAACATTGTGGGAAAAAGCACAGTGGAGAGTGTTGGAAGTTAACAGGAGCTTGTCTTCGATATGGCTCCTACAAACATCAGATCAGAGACTGTCCCATAGTTTTCGAGGTACAGTTAGGAGTGAGAGGAAGAACATTGAATGAGACAACTGTCTAGTAGGGCTAGTGGATCTGGACAAAGAGGTTGTCATAGAGGTAAAGTGAGTTCAGGGAGTCCTATTGTCAGGACTGAGGTGCAGAGCAACCAACTGCAGTCTCAGGCTAGAGTTTATGGGATGACCAGATACGAGGCTCATAACTCCCCAAACATCATTGTAGGTATGTTGCATATCTTTACTTTTGAAGCTTTTACGTTGCTAGATCCTAGATCTATACATTCTTTTATCGTACCACATCTGGCATCTAGACTGTATTGTGATAGAGAACTGTTGAATTGTGGTTTAGAGATGAATACATTGATAGGTAGTACTATAGTAATTGGTGAAATCTGTAAAAGGTGTTTGATTTGAATTGATCAGGCAGAATTGGAAGCTGATTTGATTGTTTAATAGTTAAAGGAGATAGATATTATTTTAGGCATAGATTGACTCATTGCTCATAGGGCTATCATGAGTTATTATACTAAGGAGGTAATCCTAGAATCTCCTAATTAGCCGAGGGCAATATTTCGAAGTGTTAGTCCAGTAGTGCCAGTCAAATTAATTTCATTTATGAGTGCACTGAGATTGATCAGAGGTGGATGTGATGCTTATCTGGCCCACATAGTCGATACTCACACTGAGTAGATAGCGTAGGATATTCCTGTTGTTAGGAAATTTCTAGATATGTTTCCCGCAGAATTATCTTGTTTACCTCCAAATAAGGAAATAAAGTTTGCAATCGACTTAGTTTCTAGTGCTGCTCCTATATCTATTCCTCTATATAACTGTGGAATTGAAGGAACTTAAAGCTTAGTTATAGGAGTTATTGGAAAAGGGTTTCATTAGACCTAGTGTATCACCATGGGGAGCCCCATTTTTGTTTGTGAAGAAGAAGGATGGGACTCTGAGACTGTGTATCGACTATAGACAGTTGAATCGGGTAACATTGAAGAACAAGTACCCATTGCTGAGAATTGATGATTTGCTTGATCAGTTACAGGGAGCTTAAGTTTTACTAAGTTAGAATTGAGATCTGGGTACTATCAGTTGAAAATAGCAAAGGCTGATGTACCGAAAAGTGCATTCGGGAGCAGATATGGGCACTTTGAGTTTTTAGTAATGCTGTTTGGGTTGACTAATGCTCCAGCTTCTTTTATGGCTTTGATGAATAAGGTATTTCAACTTTATTTAGATCATTTTGTAATTGTGTTCATAGATGATATTTTGGTGTATTCAAAAAATAGAGAAAAGCATGCTGAGCATTTGAGGCTGATTGAACCCAAGTTTTCTATATTATTTACTGATATTTTGCATAGTTTTTGTTATATTTTCGACCCTTGTTATTGGATATTGTGCTTAATTTAGTTTAAGAGTGCTTGTTTTGAATTAATGTAGTTTGAAGGTAAAATTGTCATAATTAGTTAGTAATTGCACTCACTTGGTTTCTAAGACAATTGATATTGCAAACTATTGCTTTTCATTGCAGGGCAGTCAAGAAATAGAGCTAAGAGCGAAGATCAAGAAATTGTAAGTCACAAAATCAAGAAAGAAAACCTCTCGGGAAAAGTTTACTGTGGCGAATTCATTCCTTTATCGTGGCGAAACCTTCGAATCAGCAGCCCAGACCTGAACCATTTTTGGAAATTTCAATTACTATCCATGTAGACTGACCTGAATACTGATTTAAAAACCCTATTTCGGGATAAGTGACAGGGGGTACAGGGGAGGCAGCATCCATCTATCCTCTCTCATCTTTCTCTCATCTATCCCTATTTTCTTCCATTTTTCTTCCACTGCCAAAACCTCCACCATGGGTGACTTAGATTCATTCCAAGTTGTGAAGCTTCAGAGTGCAATGAGTGGCTAGGCGTTTCTTGTCCTCTTAAAGGTGTAGCAATGACTGGAGTTCAATGAACTTAAAAGGGGAGTAGTTTAATCCATGGTTCAGCTAAGAATTTATAAATTCCTAGGTCTAGGATTTGTAGTTTGTAGTTGAGCTACTTGATTACAGTTTTAATCAAATGTTGGATATTCATTATGTGTAGTTTGGATTGGTTTATTTATAACTTTGAGCTTAAATATATGAAGTTTCATATATTTCTATTTGTAATCTTCTTGATTCTCTCTTATCTTGCATGGTTATGTTTGATATTAAGTTGATTCTGGATTTCATTTGACCTATTGCATTGGCTAATCCTACTACACACACTAAGAGTACTTAACAAGATCTTAGGAAATGGAGTCTCATTGATTAAGATCCTGGACTTGAAGAGTACTTTAAGGTTTACCATTTTAAAGATTAGTGATTTCTACTATCGCTGAAATCAATTTCGAATTATGATAGCCAGAGCTCACTTTCAAGAGGATTCTATCACTGTTTAATCTCCTGTTTTTTTAATCTTTCTATTTTCTATATCTTTAAAATCCAAAAAAAATACATTTTCAATTCAATTTAGTTCTATTAATGATTTTGAAAATCAAAACCCCTCTTTTTTCCAATTAGCTTGCATAGCATAGCATATAAGTTAACTTAGGTCCATTCATTTTAGGTTCTGATTAAGTGAATGACCTGGGGTTGCACCCTATAGTGTAATCCTTGGATTATCTTGACTTAACCTCCAATGGCTTAACAAGCAAGTTCGATGGTTTAGCTTCATACTTGTCAATAGTATAGGTTTTTATTTTGTATAGGATCAAAATTTTTAGAAATACAAACAAAGATACTGATTTTCTTCATTTTTTTCATACTTAGCATTTTACATCTGCATAGTTCAGAGTCTTATTTGCTGCTTTCTATGAACGCTCATTGCGACTAACTCCTTGTTTTGTCACTTCCACCTTGCAAGATTTTACTAGGATTCCTCTTAAGATATTTTTGCCGCGACCAACTTCCCTGCACAACTTTGAAATTTTCTTTAGCTGTGCATATATACTTTCACACATCCATACACTTGCATCCATCACATCTCATCTTTTTACTTGACTTTGTGAGCTTGCAAGTCAATTTTGTTCCTTTTATTCTCCTTGAATTTTTCCCTTGTATGCCCCAAAAACCCAAACTCCTACCCTTTAACCCTAAAATTAAGAGAAGTCTGAGAAAAGTTATAAAGGAAAAGAGACTAGAAGGGACAAGCAAGGTAGTTGTTGAAGAGGAAACCATCTTAGTGGAGTCTAACGTGTCAAGCAGTGAGAGTGAATCATTAGAAGGTGAGATAATGGCTGAAAATCCAGCTAATCTGCAAAACCCTAACCTCAATGCTAACCAACCTAGGAATGGTGATAACGGAGGTAATGGGGAGCAGGAGCGAGTTAGTAAGAATAATGGCAACCTTAGAAGGAGGACCATTAGGGAAGCTACTACCTCTGATGTGAATTATGATCCTTTTATTGCTGCTTGCCCTAATTTTGATGTGAATTTTTAGATTAAAGGATTACTTATTAACTCTCTTCCTAAATTTTTATGGTTTGAAAGGAGAAGATTCCTACATTCACTTGCAATCGTTGTCCATGATTTTCTAGAGCATGAAACTGGTGGTCGCTTCTCTAGATCAGGTGGTATGGAAAGTCTTTCATCTATCCATGGAGGGTAAAGCAAGGGAGTGGTACATGAGCCTTCTGAGACACGTGGTGATGCCTACCACAGCTGGGGAAATTTAAGAAAGGCATTCTTGGAGAAGTACTTTCTTGCCTCCAGAACTTCATCAATGAGAAAGGAAATTTACTCTGTACTACAAGACTTTGATGAGTCCCTCTACAATTATTGGAACTATTTTCATGATCTATTGTCAAGATGCCTTAACCATCAAATACCAGACGAGCAGTTGGTGCAGTACTTTTATGATGGGCTGAAGAGTCAAGACAAAGGTATGTTGGATGTAGCCTTAGAAGGTTCACTGATAGACCTCACCGCTGAAGAGGTTTGGGATGGGATTAAGAAAATGGCTCTGAATCACCAGCAGTACAGTGCTAGGGACACTAGAGGAGTATATGAGTTGGGAGCTTCAACAGTTCACTCTAGAAGAATGGAAAGTCTTGAGTCTAAGGTCGATTCTTTGGAAAGTAAAATGACTACCCAACTATCCCTCGTTACTGTAGAGTTGAAAAATATGAGTGTGCATTGTTCACCAGCCCCTATGGATCTTGTTGTACCTAGTTATGAAACTTGTGGTTCTATGATGCATATTTATAGTGTCTGTCCCAATCGTTATAAGAAGGTATCTGTTGTCTATCAGGGTAGGCCAAATTAGAAGTGGGACCTTTATTCTAATACATATAACGAGGGATGGAAATCAAATCCTTGACTTGATTAGAGAAATGAAGAAGGTAGACCTCCTAACAGATTCCAGCGAGGTGGAGGGGTTGGTCCATCTACTAACCAGTTCCAAAACCAGCATCAAGCTTTAACTGTTCCACAAAAGCAAGACACAAATCAATTCTTGCATAATATGATGGCATTGATGAAGGAGGAGAGGACTTCTAATGGCAACTAGTTCAATTCCCTAGCCTCTCTGATTCAATAAGACTCTTCTAAGAATGCTGCCAGATTCAATGCCCTAGAGAAAAGAATAGAGCAATGGAAGACAAAGACTGAAAACATCAACTCCTATGTAACTCAGCTATCCAATAATATGAATGAGCAACAAGCTAGGAACAGTGGCACTATTCCCTCAAACATTATTATAAACCTTAAGGGTTTGAATGCCATCACTCTTCGAAGTGGGAAGCAAGTGAAGCTCAGTGATAAGGAGGAGGAAGTAGTTGAGGAGGAGATTGGATGTGATGAGTTACCTCCTACACCTGCAAGGGTAAAGAATTTTGAAAGCTTTAAGGAGAGAGCATTATTAGCTGAAAAGGAGTCCACATTTTTAAATAGCAAAGGAACAAATTTTGAGAGCAACCATAAACAAACAACAACAAGGGAGCATGTTGAGTCAAGCAAGCATGGAGCCAACAAAGCCAATGGTAAGGAGGTAAATTTTAAAGATCGTCCTTTTCCTAATTCATATTTGATGAGCAAAAGAATGACTTAAACTAAGCATGAAAAAGATATTATCCATTTGTTTAGGAGAGTGGAAGTCAATATTCCTTTGCTTGATCTTATGAAACGAGTTCCTGTTTATGCCAAATGCCTTAAAGACCTGTGTACCCATAAGAGGAAGTTTAGGCCAAATGAAAGAGTTTAAGTAAGCTCAAATGTGTCTGCCATATTAAACCTCAAATCCTTGTGAAATGCCAAGACCTTGGATTCTTTACTGTCACTTGCACTTTAGGTAAAATTACTATAGGGGGAGCTTTGTTAGATCTAGGGGCAGCTATTAATGTCATGCCTAAGTTCGTTTACACTTCATTGGGAGTCAAGACTCTTAATTCTACCACTGTAGTACTCCAATTGGCTGATAGGTCTATTAGGTATCCTGAGGGCATTATAGAGGATATTTTGGTCCAGGTTAAGGATTTAGTTTTTCATACTGATTTTTATGTGCTTGACATGTCTTCTGAACTTATTCATGACACTATACTGATTCTTGGTAAACCTTTCTTAAGGATTGCTAACACCATGATTAGCATGAAAGAAGGCACCATCACAATGGAAGTAGGTGATCACAAAGTTTGTTTTAATATGTACGAAACAATGAAACATCCTTATAAAGATTACTCACTTTTGGGTGTTAACATGGTTGATATTGCTGTTGATGATGCTTGCTTTAAATTTGAACTGCAAGATGATTCCTTTGGCTCTAAACTGTATTCACTTGATTCTACTGATGAGGAAGACACCATTTCTTCCTTTTCATCTTTTTATGCTTTTCCCTTCACTTGCTCATATGGAGGTGACATAACATGCCTTAACTGTGCAGTAGTTAATTACAAAGCAACAGTATCATCTACTGACTCACACATGAATTCTATTCCTTCTATTGCTAGTGATGACTCCCTTAGGGAAAGGTTTTCTTTTAATATTTCAGGTGATTCTGGCATCGTGGAGATGACACTAACGTGGCAATTGATGAAGTTGTTTCACCGCAACAAAAGTGTCTGACTGAAGATAACAAAGATGGTCCACTTTTAACTATTCCACCTACTTTTTTGATGCAAAAACACCTTGACTCTAAGGATTATTCTCCATCCCTTACATCTCCTAACTTATCTACTTTTAATTCTTCTCATACCTTGAGATACTTGGATGAGTTGTTGTCTATTGATGATTCAGGTATGCAGAAGGATTTATCCAAGGCAGTTGTTGCTATAGATCAACCTGAGGTTGGTACAATGCTTGGAATAAATGGAGATTGCTAAGCTGACCGCATGGAAACTGAACTATCATTGGTTGAAGGAAAGGAGAGAAATCTGTTCTCTCTTAAACTTCATGAATTGATCCCTTCTGTTGTGCAACCTCCTAATATTGAATTAAAACCCCTACCTCATACTTTAAAGTATGCTTTCCTTGAGTCTAATGAGCGATTACTTGTCATAATTTCCGATTCCTTATCTAACAGTGAGGAAAAGAGACTCCTTGTTGTGTTGAGAGAGCATTAGAGGGCTATAAGGTGGACTTTAGCGGATATACCTGGGATTAGCCCAGCTATTTGCACACATAGGATCTTACTGAGTGAGGGTTCCAAACTTATGAGATAGCCCTAAAGGAGACCAAACCCACTTATCCTAGATGTGGTTAAGAAAGAAATCACTGAACTTTTGAGTGCTGGGGTCATCCATCCTATATCTGATAGCGAGTGGGTTAGTCCAATATATGTAGTGCCTAAAAAGAGTGGGGTCACTGTGGTTAGAAATGATAGGGATGAGCTTGATCCTATAAGAGTGAAAAATTCCTAGTGTGTGTGTATAGACTATAGAAGATTAAATAATGCCATATGAAAAGATCATTTCCCTCTTCCTTTTACTGACCAGATGCTTGAAAGACTTGCAGGAAAATCTCACTACTATTTTTTGGATGGTTTCTTTGGGTATTTTCAAGTACCTATTGCACCAGAGGACTAAGATAAAACCACTTTCATATGTCCTTTTGGTACCTTCGCTTAGCGAAGGATGCCCTTTGGGTTAACTAAAGGAATGCATGGAAGTCTTTATGGATGACTTCATTGTTTGTGATGGTTCTTTTGATAATTGCCTTGCAAGTCTTGAAAAAGTTTTGAAAAGATGCATTGAAAAGAATTTGATTTTAAACTTTGAAAAATGTCATTTCATGATCAAAGAGGGCATAGTGCTGGGACATTTGATTTATAGCAAGGGAATTGAAGCTGATAAAGCTAATATTGAGGTTATATCTTCTTTGCCTTATCCTGTCTGTGTTAAAGATATAAGATCATTTTTGGGTCATGTAGGATTCTATAGGTGATTTATAAAAGATTTCAGTAAGATTGCATTACCTCTTTCAAAGCTTTTACAAAAGGATGTAAAATTTGACTTTGAAGATTTGTGTAGAGATGCTTTTGATGAGTTAAAGTCTAAACTCATTTATCCCCCTATTTTGATTGCCCCTGATTGCAAATTACCTTTTTAGCTTTCATGTGATGCTTCTAATTGTACTGTAGGAGCTATGTTGGGCCAAAGGAAGCAGAAGCTCTTAAGAGCTATTGCATATGCATAAAAAAAATACTGGATGCAGCTCAAATCAACTACACAACTGGTACTGATGTCGCCTGCAACCAAATTCAAAAGAAATCCCTTTAATGTAGTAGCGGTAAGCAGCTATCGTTCCTATGAGGAATCTTAACGGCAATGAAATTACGAATTCAAATGAAACAAAGGAACGACATTAGGGGAGATTTTAATTCACG
>JANZXP010081032.1:0-10137 GCA_027576715.1 Erythroxylum flavicans
CCTACCTACATTGCCTTACGGAGGTGCCACTGGGCTGTTTCTCTTGCTGAAGGTGTGCCAAGGGGCTGTTTTTCTCACAGAAAGTGCCCAATGGGCTGTTTATCCCACCGAAAGTGCCAACGCGCTATTTTTCCCACCGAAAGTGCCCAACGGGTTATTTTTCACACTGAAAAGTGCCTTACGGACGTGCCAACAGGCTGTTTTTCCCACCGACGGTGTGCCAACAGGTTGTTTTTCCCGCAGAAAGTGCCCAACAGTTGTTTTTCCCCTAGAAAGTACCTTGCAGCCTTGCCAATGGATTGTTTTTCCCACCGAAGGTTTGCCAATAGGCTGTTTTTCCCACTAAAAGTGCCCAACGGACTATTTTTCCCACCGAAAGTGCCTTGCGGTCGTGCCAACGAGCTTTTTTCCGACCAAAAGTGCCTTGCAGTCGTGCCAACGTGCTATTTTTCCCACCGAAAGTGCCGAACGTGTTATTTTTTAGACCGAAAAGTGGCTTGTGTATGTGCCAATGGGCTGTTTTTCCCACCGAAGGTGTTCCAACAAGTTGTTTTTCCCACAAAAAGTGCCCAACTGGCTATTTTTCCCCTAGAAAGTGCCTTGCAGCCTTTCCAATGGACTATTTTTCCCACCGATGGTGTGCCAACGGGTTGTTTTTCCCATTAAACGTGCCCAACGAGGTGTTTTTCCCATCAAAAGTGTCTTGCAGCCATGCCAACGTGCTATTTTTCCAATAAAAAGTGCCTTGCGGACGTGCCAACGGGCTATTTTTCCCACCGAAAGTGCCTTGAGGAGGTGCCAACAGGCTGTTTCTCCCGCCGAAGGTGTGCCAACAGGCTGTTTTTCCACAGAAAGTGGCCAACGAGCTGTTTATACGACCAAAAGTGCCTTGTGGCCGTGCCAACGGGCTGTTTTTCCACAGAAAGTGCCCAACGGGCTATTTTTCCCACCAAAAGTGCTCGACGGGCTGTTTTAACCATCAAAGGTGAGTCAACGGGCTATTTTTCCCACAGAAGTTGCCAACAGGTTGTTCTTCCCACCTAAATTGCCTTGCGAAGGTGCAACAGGCTGTTTCTCCCGCCAAAGGTGTGCCAAGGGGCTGTTTTTCCCGCAAAAAGTACCCAACGGGTTGTTTATCCCACCGAAAGTGGCAACGCGCTATTTTTCCCACCGAAAGTGCCCAACGGGTTATTTTTCACACCGAAAAGTGCCTTGCAGACGTGCCAACGGGCTGTTTTTCCCACTGAAGGTGTGCCAACAGGTTGTTTTTCCCACATAAAGTGCCCAACGGCTGTTTTTCCACTAGAAAGTGCCTTCCAGCCTTGCCAATGGACTGTTTTTCCCACCGAAGGTGTGCCAATGGGCTGTTTTTCCCACTAAAAGTGCCCAATGGGCTATTTTTCCCACCGAAAGTGCCTTGCGGCCGTGCCAACGGGCTTTTTTCCGACCAAAAGTGCCTTGCAGCTATCCCAACGTGCTATTTTTCCCACCGAAAGTACCCAACGGGTTATTTTTCAGACGAAGAAGTGGCTTGCATATGTGCCAATGGCATGTTTTTCCCACCGAAGGTGTGCCAACAGGTTGTTTTTCCCACAGAAAGTGCCCAACGGGCTGTTTTTCCCCTAGAAGGTGCCTTGCAACCCTACCAATGGACTATTTTTCCCACCGATGATGTGCCAATAGGCTGTTTTTCCAATTAAAAGTACCCAACGGGCTATTTTTCCCATCGAAAGTGCCTTGCGGCCGTGTCAACGGGTTGTTTTTCTCGCCAAAAATGCCTTGCGGACGTGCCAACGGGCTATTTTTCCCACCGAAAGTGCCTTGCGGAGGTGCTAACAGGTTATTTCTCCCGCCAAAGGTGTGCCAACGGGCTGTTTTTTCCATAGAAAGTGCCTTGCGGTCGTGCCAACAGGCTGTTTTTCCAACCGAAGGCGCCCAACAGGCTGTTTTTCCCATAAAAAAGGCCCAACGGGCTGTTATTCCCACTGAAAGTGCCTTGTGGTCATGCCAAAGTGCTGTTTTTCCCATGGAAGGTGCCAATGCGCTATTTTTCCCGCTGAAAGTGCCCAATGGGTTATTTTTCAGATCAAAAAGTGCTTGTGGCCGTGCCAACGAGCTGTTTTTCCCACCGAAAGTGCCCAACAGGCTGTTTTACCCATCAAATGTGAGTCAACGGGTTGTTTTTCCCACCGAAGTTGCCAACGAGCTATTCTTCCCACCTAAATTGCCTTGCGGAGGTGCCAACAGGCTATTTCTCCCGCTGAAGGTGTGCCAAGGGGTTGTTTTTCCCACAGAAAGTGCCCAACGGGCTGTTTTCCCACCGAAAGTGCCTTGTGGCTGTGCCAATGGGCTGTTTTTCCCACCCAAGGTGCCCAACGGGCTGTTTTACCCATCGAAAGTGCCCAATGTGTTGTTATTCCCACCGAAAGTGCCTTTTGGTCATGCCAACGGGCTGTTTATCACCTCGAAAGTGCCCAACGGGCTATTATTCCCACCGAAAGTGCCTTGTGGTCATGCCAACGGGCTATTTTTCCCACCGAATGTGCCCAATGGGCTATTTTTCCCACCAAAAGTGCCGAACGGGTTATTTTTCCCACCGAAAAGTGCCTTGCGGACATGCCAACGGGCTGTTTATCCCCTCGAAGATGTGCCAACGGGTTGTTTTTCCCATTGAAAGTGCCTTGTGGTCATGCCAACAGGCTATTTTTCCCTCCGAAGGAGCCCAACGGGCTATTTTTCCCACCGAAAGTGCCCAACGGGTTATTTCTTAGACCAAAAAGTGCCTTGTGGACGTGCCAACCAGCTATTTTTCCCACCAAAGGTGTGCTAACGGGTTGCTTTTCCCACCCAAAGTTCCCAACGGGTTGTTTTTCCCATAGAAAGTGCCTTGCAGCCTTGCCAACAGGCTGTTTTTCCCACCAAAGGTGCGCCAACAGGCTATTTTTCCCACTAAAAGTGCCCAACGGGATGTTTTTCCCAGCGAAAGTGCAATGCGGCCCTGCGAACTGCCTTTTTTTCCCACCGAAAGTGCCTTGTGGCCGTGCCATTGGGAGGTTTTGCCCACCGAAGGTGTGCTAACGGGCTGTTTTTCCTACTGACGGTGTGCAACGGGCTATTTTTCCCACTGAAGGTGCCTTGTGGCCGTGCCAACAGGCTATTTTGCCCATAAAAGGTGTACTAATAGGCTGTTTTGCCCACCAAAGGTTAGCCAACGGGTTGTTTTTTGCACTGAAAGTTCCCCAAGAGCTGTTTTTCCCACCGAAGGTGTCCAACAGGCTATTTTTCCCATTGAAAGTGCCCAATGGGCTATTTTTACCACCAAAAGTGCCTTGCAGTCATGCCAACGAGATGTTTTTCCCACCGAAGGTGCCCAACGGGCTATTTTTCCCACTGAAAGTGCCTTGTAGTCATGCCAACGGGTTGTTTTTCCCACTGAAGGTGCCCAACTGGCTGTTTTTCCCCTAGAAAGTGCCTTGCAGCCTTGCCAATGGACTGTTCTTCCCAGCGATGGTGTGCTAATGGGCTGTTTTTCACACTAAAAGTGGCCAACGAGTTGTTTTTCCCACCAAAAGTGCCTTGCGACTGTGCCAACGGGCTGTTTTCCCGCTGAAACTGCCTTACGGTGGTGCCAATAGGCTGTTTCTCCCACCGAAGGTGTGCCAACGGGCTATTTTTTCCACAGAAAGTGCCCAATGGGCTGTTTTTCCCACCAAAAGTGCCTTGCGGTCGTGCCAACAGGCTGTTTTTCCAACCAAAGTTGCCCAACAGGATGTTTTTCCCATCGAAAGTGCCCAACGGGCTGTTATTTCCACTGAAAGTCCCGTGTGGTCATGCCAACAGGCTGTTTTTCCCACCGAAGGTGACAACGCACTATTTTTCCCGTTGAAAGTGCCCAAAGGGTTATTTTTCAGATTGAAAAGTGCCTTGCGGACGTGTCAACGGGCTATTTTTCTGACCGAAGATGTGCCAACAGGTTGTTTTTCCCACAGAAAATGCCCAACGTGCTGTTTTTCCCATAGAAAGTGCCTTGTGGCCGTGCCAACGGGCTGTTTTTCCCACCGAAAGTGCCCAATGGGCTGTTTTACCCATCGAAGGTGAGTCAACGGGCTGTTTTTCTTGCTGAAGTTGCCAACAGGCTATTCTTCCCACCTAAATTGCATTGCGAAGGAGCCAACTGGCTGTTTCTCCAGCCGAAGGTGTGCCAAGGGGCTGTTTTTCCCACAGAAAGTGCCCAACGGGCTGTTTTTCCAACCGAAAGTGCCTTGTGGTTGTGCCAATGGGCTGTTTTTCCCACCCAAGGTGCCCAACGGGCTGTTTTACCCATCAAAAGTGCCCAACGTGTTGTTATTCCCACCGAAAGTGCCTTATGGTCATGCCAACGGGCTGTTTTTTCCACCGAAGGTGCCCAACGAGCTATTTTTCCCACCGAAAGTGCCCAACGAATTATTTTTCAGACTGAAAAGTGCCTTGTGGACAAGCCAACGGGCTGTTTATCCCTTCGAAAGTGCCCAACGGGCTATTATTCCCACCGAAAGTGCCTTGTCGTCATGCCAACGGGCTGTTTTTCCCACCAAATATGCCCAACGGGCTATTTTTCCCACCAAAAGTGCCAAACGGCTTATTTTCCAGACCGAAAAGTGCCTTGTGGACATGCCAACGGGCTGTTTATCCCCTCGAAGATGTGCCAACGGGTTGTTTTTTCCACTGAAAGTGCCTTGTGGTCATGCCAACGGGCTATTTTTCCCACCGAAAGTGCCCAACGGGTTATTTTTTAGATCAAAAAGTGCCTTGCTGACGTGCCAACGGGCTGTTTTACCCACTGAAGATATGCTAACGAGTTGCTTTTCCCACCGAAAGTGCCCAACGAGCTATTTTTCCCATAGAAAGTGCCTTGTAGCCTTGACAACGGGCTGTTTTTGCCACCAAAGGTGTGCCAACGGGTTGTTTTTCCCAGCGAAAGTGCATTGCGGCCCTGCCAACGTCTTATTTTTCCAACCGAAAGTGCCTTAGGGCTGCGCCAACGGGCGGTTTTGCCCACTGAAGGTGTGCTAACGGGCTGTTTTTCCCATAGAAGGTGCCTTATGGCCGTGCCAGCAAGCTGTTTTGCCTACTGAAGGTGTGCCAATGGGCTGTTTTACCCACTGAATGATAGTCAACGGGTTGTTTTTCGAGCCGAAAGTTCCCATCGAGCTGTTTTCTCACCAAAGGGATGTTTTTCGCACAAAAAGTGCCCAATGGGCTGTTTTTCCCACTGAAAGTGCCTTGTGGCCGTGCCAACGTGCTGTTTTTCCCACCGAAGGTGCCAAATGGGCTGTTTTTCCCACTGAAAGTGCCTTGCAGAGGTGCCAACAGGATGTTTCTTGAGCCGAAGGTGTGCCAAAGGGTTGTTTTTCCCACAGAAAGTGCCCAACGGGCTGTTTTTCCCACCAAAAGTGCCTTGCGGCCTTGCGGCCTTGCCAACAGGCTGTTTTTCCCATCGAAAGTGCCCAACGGGCTGTTATTCCCACCAAAAGTGCCTTGTGGTCATGCCAACGGGCTATTTTTCCCACCGAAGGTGCTCAACGGGCTAACTTTCCCACAGAAAGTGCCCAACGGCTATTTTTCAGACCGAAAAGTGCCTTGCCGACATGCCAACGGCTTGTTTTTCCCACAGAAGGTGTTTCAACGGGTTGATTTTCACATCGAAAGTGCCCAACGGGCTATTTTTCCCATAGAAAGTGACTTGCAACCTTGCCAATGGACTGTTTTTCCCACCGAAGGTGTGCCTACGGGGTGTTTTCCCACTAAAAATGCACAACGGGCTATTTTTCCTAGGGAAAGTGCATTATGGCCCTACTAACGGGTTGTTTTTCCCACCGAAAGTGCCTTGCAGCCGTGCCAACGGGCTATTTTTCCCACCGAAAGTGCCCAACGGGCTATTTTACCCACTGAAGGTGTGTCAACGGGTTGTTTTTCCCACCTAAGGTGCCTAACGGTCTGTTTTTCCCACCGAAATTGCCTTTGCGGAGGTGTCAACAGGCTGTTTCTCCCGTCGAAGGTGTGCCAACGGGGTCTTTTTCCCACAGAAAGTGCCAAACGGCCTGTTTTTCTCAACGAAAGTGCCTTGCTGCCTCACCAACGGGTTGTTTTTCCCACCGAAAGTGCCCAACGGTCTGTTTTTCACATAGAAAGTGCCTTATCGTCTTGACAACGGGCTATTTTTCCCACCGAAGGTGTGCCAACGGGTTGTTTTTACCACCGAAAGTGCCCAACGGGCTGTTTTTGCCATAGAAAGTGCCTTGCAGCCTTGCCAATGGACTGTTTTCCCACCGAAGGTGTGCCAAAGGGCTGTTTTTCCCACTAAAAGTGCCCAACGGGCTGCTTTTCCTAGTGAAACTGCATTGCGGCCCTGCCAACGGGCTATTTTTCCCATCGAAAGTCCCTTGTGGTCGTGCCAACGGGCTGTTTTTCCGACTGAAAGTGCCCAACGGGCTGTTTTACCCACCGAAGGGGTGTCAACAGGCTATTTTTTCCACGAAAAGTGCCCATCGGGCTGTTTTTCCCATCGAAAGTGCCTTGTGGCTGTGCCAACGGGCTGTTTTTCCCACCGAAGGTGCCCAAAGGGCTATTTTTCTTATCGAAAGTGCCCAACGAGCTATTTCTCCCACCAAAAGTGCCCTGTGGCCATGACAACGGGCTGTTTTTCCCATCAAAGGTACCCAACGAGCTGTTTTTTCCCACAGAAAATGCCTTGTGGCTTTGCCAACGGGCTGTTTTTCCCACCAAAAGTGTCTTGAGGTTGATTCAACGGGCTGGTTTGCCAACCGAAGGAGTGCCAATGGGTGTTTTTCACACCAAAGGTGCCCAACGGGCTGTTTTTCCCACCAAAGTGCCCAATGGGCTGTTTTTCCCACCGAAAGTGCCTAGCGGAGGTGCTAATTGGTTGTTTCTCCCACCGAAGGTGTGCCAACGGGTTGTTTTTCCCACCGAAAGTGCCCAACGGATAGTTTTTCCCATAGATAGTGCCTTGCAACCGTGCCAACGGGCTGTTTTTCCCATCAAAAGTGCCCAACAGGCTATTATTCCCACCGAAAGTGCCTTGTGGTCGTGCCAACAGGCTGTTTTTCCTACCGAAGGTGCCCAACGGGCTGTTTTTCCCACTGAAAGTGCCGTGCGACCGTGCCAACGGGCTGTTTGGCCCACTGATGGTATGCTAATGGGTTGTTTTTCCCATCGAAGTTGCCCGATATGCTGTTTTTTCCAACGAAAGTGCCTTGTTGCTGTGCCAACAGGCCATTTTGCCCACCGAAGGTTTGCCAACGGGCTGTTTTTCCCACCAAAAGTGCCTAACTGGTTGTTTTTCCCATCGAAGTTGCCTAACGGGCTGTTTTTCCCATCGAAAGTGCCTTGCGGTCGTGCCAACGGGCTGTTTTACCCACCGAAGGTTTGCCAATAGGTGGTTTTGCCCACCGAAGGTTTGCTAATGGGCTGTACGAGCTGTTTTTCCCACCAAAGGTGGCCAACGGGCTGTTTTTCCCACCAAAAGTGCATTGTGGCTGTGCCAACGGGTAGTTTTGCCCACCGAAGGTTTGCCAACGGGCTATTTTTCCCACCAAAATTGCCCAACGGGCTGTTTTTCACACTAAAGGCGCCCAACGGGCTGTTTTTCCCATAGAAAGTATCCAACGGTCTATTTTTCCCACTGAAAGTGCCTTGTGGCCGCGCCAATGGGCTTTTTTCCCATCGAAAGTGCCCAACGGGCTATTTTTTCCAACGAAAGTGCCTTGCGGCTGTGCCAACGGACTGTTTTTACCACTGAAAGTGTCTTGCGAGAGTTTCAACTAACTGTTTTGCCCACCGAAGGTGTGCTAACGGACTATTTTTCATACCGAAGGTTCCTAAGGGGCTGTTTTTCCCATCGAAGGTGGCCAACTGGCTATTTTTCCCACCTAAAGTGCCTTGCGGAGGTGCCAACAAGCTGTTTCTCCCACCGAAGGAGTGCCAACAGGTTGTTTTTCCCACCGAAAGTGCCCAACGGGCAATTTTTTCGACTGAGAGTGCCTTGCAACCTTGTCAATGTGCTGTTTTTCCAGCTAAAGTTGTGCCAACGGGCTGTTTTTTCCATCAAAAGTGCCCATCGGGCTGCTATTCCTACCGAAAGTTCCTTGTGGTCATGCCAACAGGCTATTTTTCCCACCAAATGTGCCCCACGGGTTGTTTTTCCCACCAAAGTTCCTTGCGGTCGTGCCAACGGGCTGTTTTGTCAATCGATGGTATGCCAACGGGCTGTTTTGTCAATCGATGGTATGCCAACAGGCTATTTTTCCCATCAAAGTTGCCCGACAGATTGTTTTTTCCATCAAAAGTGCCTTGTGGCCGTGCCAACAGGCTATTTTGGCCACCGAAGGTGTGCCAACAGGTTGTTTTTCCTATCGATGTTGCCTAACGGGCTGTTTTTCCCATCAAAAGTGCCTTGCGGTCATGCCAACGGGCTGTTTTGCCCACCGAAGTTTTCCCAACGGGTTGTTTTTCCCATCGAAGGTGCCTAACGGGCTATTTTTCCCACGAAAAGTGCCTTGTGGTCGTGCCAACGGGCTGTTTTATCCACTGAAGGTTTGCCAACGGGTTGTTTTTCCCATCGAAGTTGCCTAACGGGCTGTTTTTCCCATCAAAAATGCTTGCGGTCAAGCCAACGGGCAGTTTTGCCCACCGAAGGTGTGCCAATGAGCTATTTTTCCCACCAAAGGTGGCCAATGGATTGTTTTTCCCACCGAAATTGCATTGTGGCTGTGCCAGCAGGTGGTTTTGCCCACCGAAGGTTTGCCAATGGGCTGTATGAGTTGTTTTTCCCACCAAAGGTGGCCAACGGGCTGTTTTTCCCACCAAAAGTGCATTGTTGCCATGCCAACGGGTAGTTTTGCCCACCGAAGGTTTGCCAACGGGTTGTTTTTCCCACCAAAATTGCCCAACGGGCTGTTTTTCACACTGTAGGAGCCCAACGGGCTGTTTTTTCCATTGAAAATGTCCAACGGTCTATTTTTCCCACCGAAAGTGCCTTGTGGCCATGCCAACGTGCTTTTTTCCCATCGAAAGTGCCCAACAGGCTATTTTTCCCAACGAAAGTGCCTTGCGGCTGTGCCAACGGATCGTTTCTCCCACTGAAAGTGTCTTGCAGGCGTTTCAACAAACTGTTTTGCCCACCGAAGGTGTGCCAACGGACTATTTTTCACACCGAAGGTTCCTAAGGGGCTGTTTTTCCCATCGAAGGTGCCCAACTGGCTATTTTTCCCACCGAAAGTGCCTTGCGGAGGTGCCAACAAGCTGTTTCTCCCACCGAAGGAGTGCCAACAAGTTGTTTTTCCCACCGAAAGTGCCCAACCGGCAGTTTTTTCCACTGAGAGTGCCTTGCAACCTTGTCAATGTGCTGTTTTTCAAGCTAAAGTTGTGCCAACGGGCTGTTTTTTTTCATCAAAAGTGCCCATAGGGCTGCTATTCCCACCGAAAGTGCCTTGCGGTCATGCCAATAGGCTGTTTTTCCCACCGAATGTGCCCAACGGGTTGTTTTTCCCACCGAAAGTTCCTTGCGGTCGTGCCAACGGGCTGTTTTGTCAATCGATGGTGTGCCAACGGGCTATTTCTCCTATCAAAGTTGCCCAACAAATTGTTTTTTCCATCAAAAGTGCCTTGTGGCCGTGCCAACAGGCTATTTTGCCCACCAAAGGTGTGCCAATGGGTTGTTTTTCCTACCGATGTTACCTAACGGGCTGTTTTTCCAATCGAAAGTGCCTTGCGGTCATGCCAACGGGCTGTTTTGCCCACCGAAGGTTTGCCAACGGGTTGTTTTTCCCACCGAAGGAGCCCAACAGGCTGTTTTTCCTATGAAAAATGCCTTGTGACTGTGCCAACGGGCTATTTTTCGCACTGAAGGTGTGCCAACGGGCAGTTTTTCCCACCAAAGTTGCCCAACGGGTTGTTTTTCCCACCGAAAGTTCCTTGCGGCCTTGCCAATGGGCTGTTTTACCCACCGAAGGTGTCAACGAACTGTTTTTCCCACCAAATGTGCCTTGCGGTAGTGCCAACTTGTCGTTTTTCCCACCGAAGGTGTGCCAATGGGTTGTTTTCCCACCGAAAGTGCCTAACGGGTAGTTTTTCCCATCG
>JANZXP010081033.1:0-10137 GCA_027576715.1 Erythroxylum flavicans
AAATAATTTTATTATAAAATAAAATATAGTTAAAATTAATAAAAGTGCTTTTTATTTTTATGTTGCCAAACAGTCTAATGTATGAAGCTCTTTTTAAAAAGTTATTTTTTTAATTGACAGCCAAACAGTTAACAGACTCTTTAAAAAAGCTCTTCTCAGAAAAGCTCTACTGACAAAAGCTTTATTGACAAAAGTTCTACTGATATAAGCTCAACCAAACAGGCACAAACAACTATTCCAACGGGCTATTTTTCACACCGAAGGTGGCCAGCGACCATGCCAACGGGCTATTTTGCTCACACAAAATGTCTAGAGATCATGCCAACGGGCTTTTTTCCCCAAAAGGTGCCTAGCGACTGTGTCAATAGGCTTTTTTACCCACAAAAGAAGCCTAGCAATCGTGCCAACGGGCTATTTTTCCCACAGAAAGTGCTTGTCGACTATACCAATCGGTTATTTTGCCCACTGAAGGTGTGCAAACGTGTTTTACCCACCAAAGGTGCGCTAGCGCGTTGCTCTTGCCCTCTAATGATGCCTATCGACTATGCCAACAGACTGTTTTCCTATTGGATGTGTGTCAACGGGCTATTTTTCCTACTGAATGTGCCTAGCCACTGTTCCAACTGGCTATTTTGCTTAGCTAAGGTGCCTAGAGACCAGGCCAACGGGTTGTTTTTCCCATTGAAGGTGTCTAGCGATCGTGCCAACGGGCTGTTTTGCCCACCAAAGGTGCCCAACTTGCTATTTTTCCTACCAAAAGTGCCTAACAAATGTGCCAACGGGCTGTTTTGCTCACTGAAGATGCCTAGTGACCTTTCCAACAGGTTGTTTTGCCTGTCGAAGGTGAGAAAAAGGGTTGTTTTACTGACTGAAGGTGCTCCAATGTACTGTTTTCCCATTGAATGTGCCTAGCAACTACACCAACGAGTTGTTTTTCCCACCAAAGTTGACAAATGACCGTTCAAACTGGCTATTTTTTTGCATCAAAGTTGCCCATTGCACAGTTTTAATCACCAAAAGTGCCTAGTGACCATGCCAACAAGTTTTTTTGCCCACCGATGGTGGCTAATGACTGTGCCAACGGACTATTTTGCCATTGATGGTTTGTCGAAAGGCTATTTTTCCCACCGAAGGTACTTAGATACTATTCGAACGGGCTTTTCTACCCAACAGTTTATTTTGCCCACCGATGGTGCCTAGTGACCGTGCCAAAAGACTATTATCCCACAGAAGTTGTGTCAATGGGCTGTTTTCGTCGAAGGTGCATAGCGACCCCATCAATGGGTTGTTTTGCCCACCGTAGCTGCCCAATGGGCTATTTTTCCACCGAAGGTGTCTAGCAACTTTATCAACGGGCTGTTTTTACCCACCGAAGGTGCCCAACTGGCTGTTATTCCCACTAAAGGTGCCTAACAAACTTGCCAATGGGTTGTTTTTCCCACCGAGGGTGACTAGTGACCGTGCCAATGAACTGTTTTACCCACCGAAGGTGCCCAATGGGTTGTTTTGTCCACTAAGGGTGCCTAACGATCGTGCCAACAGGCTATTTTTTTCATCGAAGGTGCCCAACTGACTATTTTTCCCACTAACGGTGCCTAGCGAACGTGCCAACGGGCTTTTTTACCCACCGAAGATACCTAGCGACCTTGCGAACGGGCTCTTTTGCCCACCCAAGGTGCCTAGTGACCATGCAAACGATCAGTTTTGCCCACCGAAGGTGCATAGCGACCGTGCCCTTAGGTTGTTTTGTCCAACGAGCTATTTTAACCATCGAAGGAGCCCAACAAGTAGTTTTTGCCACTGATGGTGCGTAGCGACAGGGCCAACGGACTATTTTCCCACCGAACGTGCCTAGCGACCGTGCCAACGGGCTATTTTTCCCACCAATTATGCCCAATGAGTTATTTGTCCTACCAAAAGGGCCTAGCAATCGTGCGAATGAGTTGCTTTGCCCACCGAGGGTGCCTAGGGACTGTGTCAATAGGCTGTTTTACCTACTAAGGATGCCTAGAAATCGTGACAATGGGCTATTTTTCCCACCGAAGGTGACTGGTGACTATTCTAACGGGCTTTTTTCCCATCAAAGCTGACTAGAAACTGTTCCAACTAGCTGTTTTCCCACTGTGCCAAAGGGCTGTTTTCCCATCGAGGGTGCCTCGCGACCATGCTAATGAGCTGTTTTCCCATCGTGGGTGCCCAACAAATATACCAAATGACCTTGCAAATGAGTTGTTTGCCCACCAAAGGTGCATAGCGACCATACCCATAGGTTGTTTTGTCCACCGAAGCTGCATAGCGACAGTGCCAACGGGCTGTGCCCACTGAGGTGCTGAGTGACCTAGCCAATGGGCTATTTTCCCCACCAAGGGTGCCTAGAGACTGAGCCAATGGGTTATTTTACCCACCAAAAGTGCCTAGCCACGTGCCAACGAGCAATTTTAACCATCAAAGGAGCCCAATGGGTAGTTTTCACCACCGATGCGCCTAGCGACAATGCCAACAGACTGTTTTCCCACCGAAGGTGCCTAGCGACAGTGCCAACAAGCTATTTTGCCCACCAAATGTGCGCAATGAGCTGTTTCTCCCACCAAAGGGGCTAGCGATCTTGCCAATGAGTTGTTTTGCCCGTCGAGGGTGCCTAGAGATGGTGCCAATAAGCTGTTTTACCCACAAAGGGTGATTAAAAACCGTGTCAACGGGCTGTTTTTCCCATTGAAGGTGACTGGTGACTATTCTAACGGGCTTTTTTCCCATCGAAGCTGACTAGAAACTGTTCCAACTAGCTGTATTCCCATCGAAGTTGGCTAGCGACTATGCCAATGGGCTATTTTTCCCATCGAGGGTGCCTAGCAACCGTGCCAATGAGCTGTTTTCCCATCGTAGGTGCCTAACGAAAGTACCTAACGACCTTGCAAATGAGTTGTTTTACTCGCTGACGATGCCTATCGACCATGCCAACAGACTGTTTTCCTATTGGAGGTGTGTCAATGAGTTGTTTTTCCCACCGAATGTGTCTAGCCACTATTCCAACGGGTTGTTTTGCCCCGCGAAGGTGCCTAGAGACCATGCCAATTGGTTATTTTTTCCATAGAAGGTGTCTAGAGACCGTGCCAGTGGACTGTTTTGCCCACCAAAGGGGCCCAACTGGCTATTTTTCCTTCCAAAGGTGCCTAATAAACATGGCAACGGGCTGTTTTGCCCACTAAAGGTGCCTAGTTCATTCCAATGGGCTGTTTTGCTCGTCAAAATTGTGGTAACGGGCTATTTTACTAACCAAAGGTGCTCCAACGCGCTAGTTTTCCACTGAATGTGCCTAGCAACTGCACCAATTGCTCACTAAAGGTGACTAATGATCACTCCAACTAGCTATTTTTTGCATCGAAGGTGCCTAATGGGTAGTTTTGCCTGCCAAAGGTGCCTAGTGACCATGCCAATAGATTTTTTTACCCACTGATGGTGGCCAGTGACCTAGCCAACGGACTGTTTTGCCCATCGAAGGTTTGCCGATAGGCTGTTTTTCCCACCGAAGGTGCTTTACGACCATGCCAACAAGCTATTTTACCACCTAAGGAGCTTAGATACTGTGCCGACGGACTTTTTTACAGACCGAAGGTGCCCAACAGGTTGTTTTGCCCACCGATGGTGCCTGCAACTGTGCCAAAAGACTATTATCCCACAGAAGTTATGCCAATGGGCTGTTTTCATCAAAGGTGCATAACGACCGTGTCAATGCATTGTTTTGCCACTGTAGCTGCCCAACGGGCTATTTTCCCACCATGGGTGTCTGGCAACTGTGTCAATGCGCTGTTTTGCCCAACTGGCTGTTATTCTCACTAAAGGTGCCTAACAAACGTGCCAACGGGTTGTTTTTCCCACTAAGGGTAACTAGTGATAGTGCTAATGAACTGTTTTACCCACCGAAGGTGCCTAGCGACTGTGCCAACGGGCTATTTTTTTCACCGAAAGTGCCCAACTGACTTTTTTCCCACTAAAGGTACCTAGGGAACATGCCAACGGGCTTTTTTGCCCACCGGAGATACCTAGCGACCTTGCGAACGGGCTCTTTCGCCCACCTAAAGTAACCATGCAAACGAACAGTTTTGCCCACCGAAGGTGTATAGCGATCGTGCCCATAGGTTGTTTTGTCCACCAAAGCTGCCTAGCGACAGTGCCAACGGGCTGTTTTGCCAACTAAGGTGCTTAGTGGCCTTGCCAATGGGCTATTTTCCCCACCGAGGGTGCCTAGAGATTGAGCCAATGGGTTGTTTTGCCCACTAAAAGTGCCTAGCCATGTGTCAACGGGCTATTTTAACCATCGAAGGAGCCCAATGGGTAGTTTTCACCATCGTAGGTGCCTAGTGACAATGCCAACGGACTGTTTTCCCACCAAAGGTGCCTAGCGACTGTGCCAACGGGCTATTTTTCCCACCAAATGTGTGCAATGAGCTGTTTCTCTCACCACAGGGTTAGCGATCATGCCAATGAGTTGTTTTGCCTGTCGAGGGTGCCTAAGGACCGTGCCTATAGGCTGTTTTACCAACTAAGGGTGATTAGAAACCGTGTCAATGGGATGTTTTCCCATTGAAGATGACTGGCGACTATTCTAACATGCTTTTTTCCCCACCGAAGCTGACTAGAAACTGTTCCAGCTAGCTATTTTCCCATCGAAGTTGGCTAGCGACTATTCCAACAGGCTGTTTTTCCCATTGAGGGTGCCTAGCAACGGTGCCAATGAGCTATTTTCCCATCGTGGGTGCCCAACAAACATACCTAGCAACCTTGCAAATAAGTTGTTTTGCTCGCTGACGATGCCTATCGACCATGCCAGCAGACTGTTTTCCTATTGAAGGTGTGTCAACGAGCTATTTTTCCCACCGAATGTGCCTAGCCACTATTCCAACAAGCTATTTTGCCCCGTGAACGTGCCTAGAGACCATGCCAACTGGTTGTTTTTCCCACAGAAGGTGTCTAGAGACCGTGCCAATAGGCTGTTTTCCCCACCAAAGGTGCTCAACTGGCTATTTTTCCTTCCAAAGGTGCCTAACAAACGTGGCAATGGGCTGTTTTGCCCACTAAAGGTGCCTAGTGTCCTTTCTAATAGGTTGTTTTCCTCGTCGAAAGTGTGGTAACGGGCTGTTTTACTAACCGAAGGTGCTCCAACGTGATATTTTTACCGAATGTGCCTAGCAACTGCACCAATTGCCCATCAAAGGTGACTAATGACCGTTCGAATTGGCTATTTTGTGCATCGAAGCTGCCCAATGGGCAGTTTTACCCACCAAAGGTGCCTAGTGACCATGCCAACAGGTTTTTTGGCCCATCGATGGTGGCTAGTGGCTGTGCCAACGGACTATTTTGCCCATCGAAGGTTTACCAATAGGTTGTTTTTCCCACTGAAGGTTCTTTAAGACCGTGCCAACAAGTTGTTTTGCCCACCGAAGGCACTTAGAGACTGTGTCAATGGGCTTTTTTACACATCGAAGGTGCCCAATAGGTTGTTTTGCCCACCGATGGTGCCTAGCGACCGTGCTAAAAAACTGTTATCCCACAAAAGGTGTCCCAATAGTTTGTTTTTTCGGTCGAAGGTATGTACCGATGGTGCCTAACGACAGTGCCAACAGACTATTTTCCCATAAAAAATGCCTAGTAACTGTGCAAACGGGCTATTTTGCCCACCAAATGTGCCCAATGAGCGGTTTTTCTCGCCAAAGGGACCTAGCAATTGTGCCAATGAGCTGTTTTACCCATCGAGGGTGCCTAGGGACCATGCTAATGGGCTATTTTACCCATCGAAGGTGCCCAACAGGCTGTTTTTCCCACCGAGGGTGCCTAGAAATTTTGCCAACGGGCTTTTTTTTCACGGAAGCTGACTAGCGACTATTCCAACGGGGAGTTTTCTCATCCAAGGTGGCTAGCAACTGTGTCAACGGGCTATTTTACCCTTATAAGGTGCCTAATAACCATGCCAACGGGCATTTAACCCCACCAAAGGTGCTTATAGACCGTGCTAATAGGCTGTTTTGTCAACATAAGGTGCCTATCGGCTGTGCCAATGAGTTTTTCCCCACCTAGGGAGCCTAGCGACTATGTCAACAGGCTATTTTTCCCACTGAAAGAGTGCAAATAGGTTGTTTGGCCCACCGATGGTACGCCAACATGTTGTTTTTTCCACCAAGTGGGCCATGCCATCGTGCCAACTGATTGACTTGCCCATCGAAGGTGTGTTAATGTGCTATTTTTCCTATAAAAGGTGCCTAACCACCGTGCCAACGGGCTGTTTTGTCCACCAAAGATGCCCAACTGGCTGTTTTTTCACCAAAGGTGTCTAGCGGACATGCCAACGGGTTGTTTTGCCCCCAAAAGGTGCGTAGCTATCGGGCTAAAGGGTTGTTTTGCCCACCGAGGTGCCTAGCGACTGTGCCAATGGGCTATTTTGCCCACCCAGGGTGCCTAGAGACCGTGACAATGTGCTGTTTTACCCACCGAAAGTGCCTAGCGACCATGCCAATTGACTCTTTTGCCCATCGATGGTGCCTAGAGACTGTGTCAATAGGCTGTTTTACCCACTGAAGGTGCCCAACGTGCTATTTTTCCCATCGAGGGTGCCTAGCGACCGTGCCATTGAGCTGCCTTCCCATTAAGGGTGCCCAACAAATATACCTAACGACCTAGCCAACGGATTGTTTTGCCCGCTAACGATGCCTATGGACTATGCCAACAGACTATTTTCCCATTGGACATATGTCAACTGGCTATTTTTCCCACCGACTGTGCCTAGCCACTATTCCAATGGGCTATTTTGCTTAGCGAAGGTGCCTAGAGACCATGCCAACGGGTTATTTTTCCCCACTGAAAGTGTCTGGCGACCGTGCCAACGGACTGTTTTGCCCACCAAAGGTGCCCAACTAGCTATTTTTCCTACCAAAGGTACCAAACAAATGTGACAACGGGTTGTTTTGCTCACTGAAGGTGCCTAATGACCTTTCCAACAGGCTATTTTGTCAGTCAAAGGTGAACAAATGGGTTGTTTTACCGACTGAAGGTGCTCCAACGTGTTGTTTTCCTACCGAATGTGCCTAGCAACTACACCAACAGACTATTTTACCCATCAAAGTTGACTAATGACTGTTTAAACTGGCTATTTTTGCATCAAAGGTGCACATTGCGTGGTTTTAATCATCAAAGGTGCCTAGTGACCATGCCAACAGGTTTTTTTGCCCACCGATGGTGGCTAATGACTCTGCTAATGGACTATTTTGCTATTGATGGTTTGTCGAAAGGCTGTTTTTCCCACCGAAGATGCTTCACGACCATGCCAACAAGTTATTTTGCCCACTGAAGGTACTTAGATACCGTGCCAACGGGCTTTTTTACCCATCGAAGGTGCCCAACGGGTTGTTTTACCCACCGATGGTGCCTAACGACCGTGCCAAAAGACTATTATCCCACAGAAGTTGTGCCAATGGGCTATTTTCATCGAAGGTGCGTAGTGACCGTGTCAACTGGTTGTTTTGCCCACCGTAGCTGCCCAACAGGCTCTTTTCCCATCAAAGGTGTCTAGCAACGGTGTCAATGGGCTGTTTTGCCCACCAAAGGTGCCCAACTAGCTGTTATTCCCACTAAAGGTGCCTAACAAACATGCCAACAGGTTGTTTTTGCCACCGAGGGTGACTAGTGACAGTGCCAATGAACTGTTTTACCCACCAAAGGTGCCCAACGGGTTGGTTTGTTCACCGAGAGTGCCTAGCGACTCTGCCAACAGGCTATTTTTCTTGCCAAAGGTGTCCAACTGACTATTTTTCCTACTAAAGGTGCCTAGTGAACGTTCCAATGGGATTTTTTACCCACCAAAAATACCTAGCGGCCTTGCGAATGGGCTCTTTTGCCCACCCAAGGTGCCTAGTGACCGTGCAAATGAACAGTTTTATCCACCGAAGGTGCATAGCGACCGTGCCCATAGGTTGTTTTATGCATCGAAGCTACCTAGCGACAGTGCCAACGGGTTGTTTTGCCCACTGAGGTGCTTAGTGACCTTGCCCAACGGGCTATTTTCCCCACCGAGGGTGCTTAGAGACTAAGCCAATAGGTTGTTTTGCCCACTGAAAGTGCCTAGCCACTTGCCAACGGGCTATTTTAACCATCAAAGGAGCCCAACGGTTAGTTTTCACCATCGATGGTGCCTAGCGACAGTGCCAACGGATTGTTTTCCCACCAAATGTGCCTAGCGACCGTGCCAACGGGCTATTTTGCCCACCAAATGTGCCCAATGAGCTATTTTTCCCACCAAAGTGGCCTAGCGATCATGCCAATGAGTTGTTTTGCCCACCGAGGGTGCCTAAGCACCATGCCAATAGGCTGTTTCACCCACCAAAGGTGCCCAATAGGCTGTTTTTCCCACTTAGGGTGCCTAGATACTGTGTCAACGGGCTGTTTTTCCCATCGAAGGTGACTGGTGACTATTCTAATGGGCTTTTTCTCACCGATGTCTAGCAACCATTCCAACTGGCTGTTTTCCCATCAAAGGTGGCTAGCGACTGTGCCAACGGGTTGTTTTTCCCATCGAGGGTGCCTAGTGATCCTGCCAACAAGCTGTTTTCCCATCGTGGGTGAGCAACAAAGGTACCTAGCGAACTTACGAATGAGTTGTTTTGCCCGCTGATGATGCCTATCGACCATGCCAATAGACTGTTTTCCCATTGGAGATGTGTCAATGAGCTATTTTTTTCACCGAATGTGCCTAGCCACTGTTCCAAAGGGCTGTTTTGCCCCGTGAAGATGCCTAGAGGCCATGCCAACTGTTTGTTTTTCCTGTTAAAGGTGTCTAGTGACCGTGCCAATGAGCTGTTTTGCCCACCAAAGGTACCCAACTCGCTGTTTTTCCTACCAAAGGTGCCTAACAAATGTGCCAACGGGTTGCTTTGCCCACTAGAGGTGCCTAGTGTCCATTCCAACGGGATGTTTTGTTCGTCGAAAGTGTGCTAATAGGTTATTTTACTAGCCAAAGGTGCTCCAACGCGTTGTTTTTCCACCAAATGTGCCTAGCAACCGCACCAATTGCCCATCAAAGGTGACTAATGACCATTCCAACTGGCTATTTGTTCAATCGAAGATGCCCAATGGGTGGTTTTGCCACCAATGGTGCCTAGTGACCATGCCAACAGGTTTTTTGCCCACCAATGATGGCTAGTGAATGTGCCAACAGACTGTTTTGCCCATCGAAGGTTTACTGATAGGCTGTTTTTCCCACCGAAGGTGCTTTAAGACTGTGCCAATAAGCTATTTTGCCTACCAAAGGCACTTAGAGATCATGTCAATGGGCTTTTTTACACATCGAAGGTGCCCAACAGGTTGTTTTGCCCACCGATGTTGCCTAGCGACCGTGCCAAAAGACTGTTATCCCACAAAAGGTGTCCCAATAGGTTGTTTTTTCGATCGAAGGTGCGTACCGACCATGTATATAGGTTGTTTTGCCCACTGAAGGTGCCAACAGGCTGTTTTTCATATCGAGGGGGCCTAGCAACTGTGTCAATAGGTTCTTTTGCTGATTGAAGGTGTCCAACTGGCTGTTATTCCCACTAAAGGTGCCTAACAAATGTGCCAACGAGTTGTTTTTCCCACCGAGGATGACTAGTAACCGTGCCAACGAACTGTTTTACCCGCTGAAGGTACCCAACGGGTTGTTTTGTCCACCGAGGGTGTCTAACGACTGTGCTAACAAGCTATTTTTCTCACCGAAGGTGCCCAACTGACTGTTTTTCCCACTAAAGGTGCCTAGAGAACGTGCCAATGGGCTTTTTTACCCATCGAAGATACCTAACGACCTTGCAAATGGGCTCTTTTGCCCACCCAAGGTGCCTAGTGACCATGCAAATGAATAATTTTACTCACCGAAGGTGCATAACAACCGTGCCCATACGTTGTTTTGTCCACCAAAGTTGCCTAGCGACAGTGCCAATGAGTTGTTTTGCCCACTGAGGTGCTTAGTGACCTTGCCCAACGGGCTATTTTTCCCACCGAGGGTGCCTAGAGATCGAACCAATGGGTTGTTTTGCCCACTAAAAGTGCCTAGCCACGTGCCAACAGGCTATTTTCATCATCGAAGGAGTCCAACGGGTAGTTTTCACCATCGACGGTGCC
>JANZXP010081034.1:0-10136 GCA_027576715.1 Erythroxylum flavicans
AATTAAATCATAATAGATTAATCAAAACAATTTCATTAAATAAAATAATCAAAATATATTTAAACAAAAACTATAGTGGGGTGATTAATAAACAGTCAACTTCATATAAATCTAGCCTATCTTCAGGGTCAGGCCAATGGGCTCCTTTGGAATTATTAGTTGAAGAAGCAAAACAGAAGGCCAATGGGCTGGCATCGACATCTTATGGATCCAAAAAGACTTCATGGGTTGCTTACAAAGGCAAGTTGGTGGCCCCAAAAGATAAGGATTGTGGGGACCGTCAATTACCAGCATATGTATGGAAAAGGGCTCGGGTCCTATTACTAACATACAGCCACAGCCCACTTCAAAGGATAATAAACACATAACAATGGTTATTGGTTCTCACAATGAATTGTTATATGAAAGGCAGGATATAACGTCGACGCCGATGGACGATGGGGAGCATGATCAACCTATAGAAGGCATTGAAGGTTTTGAGGCTCCTAGCCAAATAAATGGAAATGAATTTATCCTTCCCCCCTTCGAACCTCCAGATATGATGGTAGGAGAGATATGTATGGAGGAAGTTTCGAGTGAACAGGGCTCTGTGGATGAGGTGGTGCCGCAAACTCCAGGAGGTTGCAGTCGAGATGCTTCAGAAGGAATCCCAGATCTCACTCGGACTTAGGAGTCTTTTCGTTAGAGCATCAATTCTTCTCTTATGTGTATACTCATTTGTGTCAAGGGGCATGGGGGCTCGTTTTCAAGCTATTTTGTGGAATTATATTCGCATTTATAAACTAGGGATATTGGTGTTAGTGGAAACTAGAATTAGTGGAAGGAGAGCTCAAGAAGTCGTCTGTAAACTAGGTTTTGACTACTCTTTCCATGTAGAACCTGCAAGTTTTGTTGGAGGGATATGGGTGCTATGGAAGATGGATTTTGACATCTTTGTGGTGGTAGCTCATCGTCAATTCATTCACATCACAATAACATATGGATCCTCTCTTTCACTTTTACTGCTGTTTATGCCAGTCCCCAAATTTCAACTCAGAATTTCCTCTAGCCATATTTGAGATGGGTAGGACATCACACTCACCAACCTTGGATTGTTAGAGGGGATTTTAACGCTAAACTGGATATTACGAATAAAAGGGGTGGATCTCCCTCAGCACCGGTTATTAAAAACTTTTTTACGAGTGTGGACTTCATGATTTGGGTTATGTTGGATCGAAGTTTACTTGGCAGAGAGGAAATTTTCAGACTAGATTAGATAAAGTGTTTGGTTCTTTATCCTGGTTAGAGGAATTCCCTCATATGGTAAATCGCCATCTGCCCTTTCTTGGCTCCGATCATCAGCCTATGCTGATTCACTTTGTCAGATCGAGGCCGAGAGATATAGGCCAACAAAGGTTTCGTTTCCAATCTGCATGGCTAGCTCATGATAGCTTTGATACGGTAGTTGCTAAGAATTGGCTTCTTGTAGAGGCGACGTTTAGTAATTCATTAGCTAAATTCTCAAGCCACCTCACGCGATGGAATAAGTTAGTCTTTGGTAATATATTCCATTGAAAAAAAAGATTGTTAGCTCGGTTGACTGACATCCAGAGGGTAATGGAGCGTGATAACTCTGATTCACTTTTGGCACTAGAGGATAAGCTTAGCGGAGAATTATTACAGGTGCTGTGTGAGAAGGAGATTTATTGACATCAATAAGCCCGGTATGCATGGTTGGCATAGGGTGATCGGCATACCAAATATTATCACACTATAACTATGTCCAAAGGAAGAAGTTGAAGATTGAGCGTTTAATGGATAATAATGGAACTGCGATATCTGATACAGTGCAATTACGAAGCATGGCTAGGACTTATTTTGTCAAGTTGTATGCCACCGAAGAGGTTACCAATTATCGGTTTCCTATTTCTGGAGCCTTCCTTATTTTAACAGAGGAGCATGTCTACGACCTTGTTAAACCAGTCCATGCGATAGAAATAAAAAATGTTGTTTTTGATATAAATCCCAATAAAGCTCCTGGGGTAGATGGTTTCAATGCTTTATTCTTTCAGAACCAATGGGGCAAAGTTGGACCAGTGGTGGTGGATTTTATTCAACAAATTTTTAGAAATGAATGCTGGGAGCAGGAGTTGAATCAAACCATCCGGGTATTGATTCCTAAAGTCGCTTCTCTGAAGTATATTACTCAGTTTAGACCTATTAACCTCTGCTCAGTGATTTACAAGATTATTTCCAAAGTAATTGTGAATAGAGTGAAGACTCACCTTGTAACACACTACTACCATAGGACATATGCCCGAAATTCTTGAGAATATCTGAGCACATACCCTACGGAATAACGTGTTAGAGAAGTCACATTCACTTACTATGACATCATACACATTAGAAGAAATCATAAAACAAAACAACTTATCCCATCTCATTAACAAAACATGTTTTACACTGTTATTCATTACAAACTGTTCATATATTCACATTACAGAAACCATCTGTGATCACACTGTTTTAAATAAAAGATTCTACATAAAATTAAAACTATACAAAGTACTCTATCTAAAATTCCCAGATGACAGTTGACCAGACCTTTGAGCCATATCATGATCCAAAATGGACAGTACTAAACTTCAGTTAGCTTACTCTACTAGCAAGGCCTCCTCCTAGTACCTGAAAATCAATGTTGCAATTTTGATGAATTTTGTGAACTCAGTAAGTGAACCTTCATCGATGTGTTCACTCAAAACGGAGCACATATACATTAATGAATGACATTCAGCTCAATCAAAGTAACGCTTCATTCAGAGCTATAACTCATATTCCACAAATTGCATCATAATAAAAGAAGTATTTAAAAATACAATCACTTGTTAAGTCATTCCAGAAGTATGTTCTGAATGCAAGAATATCATACAATCATTTCAGAATATAGCACTCATTTACCACAATTCTTCCTATCACCATCAAAGTCATAAGCATTTCTCAATATCAACACAACACTGTTCAACATTCATTTGCAATCAATATCATAAACACATTTAAAGATATAAATGCAAAAGCAGATGAGACTCATTCTATTTTAACTTTGTTGTGACCGAGTGCCTATTTTACTGTCTTGTATCTGTTATAGATACCGAGCTCTTTTCAATACTGTCCCATATCCGTTGTAGATACCGGACTTATTAATCGTTGAGCCTGAGGCTTTGATACACATAACTGAGCTTAAAGCTCTTTTCACGTTGGCTACTCCGAGCACAACTCCTTTATGTGAAAATGCATCATGTAATGGAATAACATATATCATATAATATATCATCAATCACTTTCAGTCAATAAGCACATTCAATTTTCAAAGTTCATCAAATCTAAGTCCGACATTCAACAAATAATTGAACCTTCAACATTCAGTTGAGTATCACTTAGTCCATACACATTTACATTCACATTTATCATCGGACCTTGGTCCAGCACTAAATAATAATATCAAATAACACTTAGTCAGTTAAATTCACATACAACGAGTACTTCCAATACAGTCCCAAATAATGGTCTCTTTGGACAATTGATGTCTGGAATTATCGCAATCAAACCAGTAACAGTTCAATATATAAAAAAATTAAACAAAAGCAATTCAAGCATAGTGAGATACATCTAAGTCAATTCACTACACATATAATTCAAACAAAAAAACACATACAATTGAGTTGACACATCTAGGTTAACTCACGGTTTACTCCAGATAGCTTATTGCCTAGACATCTCGACAATGTCTAGATGTGCTCGATCTATTTGCTCCCCTATAATAGGCAATCACACATTTACACATTACTTTTTTGCACCTATCACAAAAGTACTCACTTATGCACATATGTATGTGTTATGTAAGATGTATGTTCAATGACAATTCATTTTTATATTTATATCCTCAATCATCATCTTAAACATATCATTCATTTATTTACTTGTTGAAGCATCATTATAGGTTCAATTCAAGCTTCATTCAAGCCCTAAAGCATCATAGAAAAGTACCTACCCATTCTTTTTTCCAAACCATACCTAAAAGGAGCATATTTTATGTTTAACCAATTCCCATGTTCCAATTTTTCCAACTCTATTTTCAGGTCAGTTTTATATGACAATTATGACCTAGAAAATGAGGTATTTAGGCAACACCTTCTTCTAAACAAATGTTCCTATATGTCTTAAGTTTCGTAAAAAACAAAAATCATTCAATTTGGTTAATTCTTCCATGAGTTATGCTCAAAAACCACAGACTGTGCATGTTCAAAATTTTGGCTAGTGCATGATTGAAGAATTAGTGCACTCCAACTTGTAAAACCCATATCTCTCAATTCCGATATCCAAAAATTACATAATTTATACCAATATAAATATAAGAGAATAAGATATAACTTTTAGGAAGAAAAATTTGTTTTATATAACTTTTAGGAAGAAAACTTTGTCTTATTCAACCTAAATCAATGCAGTTTATTCGATAAAAATAGGATATGATTTCAATCAAGGGTAGTGCTGCAGCCTATTCCAGAACTCAAATACAAGCTAAATATCGAAACCCTTAGAGACAAAATTAAAATTTGATTCCTTCATTAAAATTGTATCCATATGTCTCTAGTTTACTCTAAATCAAAATCCGTCTAATTTAGATATCCATGGATCAAGATATGTCCAAAATACATATGTATGTTCAATAAAAACACTACAACCAACAGATTCCAGCACTCTTCATCATCAACCTTACATGCAATTCATCTCCAATCAATCATTATCAAGAAATATTCTAACCAAAACGTTTCACGGAAGCATTAATAGGACATCAAAAATCATTTTTCTTGTTTTATACTTTCACTAATTCGGACTCTAAGGTCCTCAAAAATCAGAAATTAATACAAGGGTCCTGTACAGGGGTCTATCACAGGCAGTATTAGGAAAACGAACATAACTCAAGATCTAATCACTATTTACTCAAGTCACTTTCATAGAGGTCAAGTTAAGACCTATACGTACAACTTTAATTCTTTGAGTTTCTTCAAATTCTTGCTCTAAGGATATGAAAAATAGATCTAAAAAGAAAGATGAAATTGAAACCAAAATTTAGACTTACCTTGGTAACTTCTTTCCCTCTCCTCTTCTCTTCCCCTTTTTCTCTCCTTATCTTCTCATTTTCGTTTTTCTCCTTCTCTTCACTCTCACTTCTATTAAATGTTCATTTATTTCTTATAGAAAATTCGAGAAGGTCAACTAATCTATGTGTCACCATTCCATTAGTCCATGTGTCACCATTCTATTGGTACATATGTTATCCTTCTATTGGTCCATATGTTACTATTGTATTAGTCCATGTGTCACTTACGTTAGGCTCCATAGGTAACTCATTTAAACCTCCATATGTCACCACTTATAAGGCTACACGTTTCACCAATTGTAAGGCTATACATGTCACCAATTATAAGGCTACATGTGTCATCATTTGTAAAGCTGCACATGTCACCATTCTATTGCTCCACATGTCACAAGTCTAAAGTGCCATTTGTCACAATGTTAAGGGGCCACTTGTCGTCATTATACTCATGCCACTTGTCGTCCATTTAACTGAGCCATTTGTCACTTATTCCTAATGCCACATGTCACCATTTCATAAACCTAATCAACCTAAATTCCCATGTATCAATTTATCTTGCTCTTTAACATTTTTCTTAGACTAAAGGCACATATCACCTCGTCAATTACTCAATTGTAACAATAAATTCCCAATTCACTAATTTTAATCCATCCAAAAACAAAATTCTAGATATAAATAACACACAATCTTACAATCACATCATACTTATTTAAAATCTTTCATACCTCCGAATTAGTCAATTGAGTGCATATACTATCTTTGTAATGTGTACCAAAATACAATTCACGTATGAATGCTAGTGTTATGCATGTATATGCAATGCTTAATCTAGGATTCTAACCTTAAGCAAGTTCCGGAGACCAGATGTTACACATAATTTATGTCGATCGTCGTAAAATGAATTTTGATTAATGATGCGAATCGATATCATATATACTTAGCTTTTCAATCAGATTCCCATAAACAGTACTAATTTATATCATATAAATCTTTTATATATTTTCTATCATATATTGCTTATAGGCATGTCTAAATTTGTCTCTAAACTTTTACAGATAATATTGTCAAATGTTATTCTGCCATTAGTAATTCGACGCTAAAGTTAATTTTTTGCCAAAGAAATTAAGAGAAAATAAAAAAGTTTAGATTTCTTAATGTTCAAGTTCCCTTCCCTTTACCTTTCTCCCCTTTTGTTTCTACTTACCTAGAAATACATGTAGAGTCAAGCTTTTGAAATATTTCTCTATGCGTTTATGCTCTAATTTAATGATAACGGTAAGATATTCAAGGGAAGTGTGTTGTAAGTATAGTAAAAAATATCTAAGTGTAGAACTATTACGTAGAACTCAGGGCAATAGATATTGAATACTTATAGAACCTCATATAACAAACATTAAATACTCATGGTAGATTGTTAGTATAAAAAAATAGACCTATAAATTTGAAATAGTGGATTATTTTTTTTAACTAAACATAGCTGTTAAACCAAGGGAGGTTCCAATCAAGGATTTGATGAAAACAAAACATAAGTACTACTAATGAGTTTAATGTTGTTAATGAGAAGGAATACGAGAATAAAATATTATCGTATGAAAAGATTATAAAAGAAAAGATGATGTTTGCAATCTTCAATATCAAGAACAAGTCAAAAAGAAAATCAAGATACAACAAAGTTATTTCATATATTGATGGTTTTAATGTCATATTGATTGTCTATAATAGTCTAAAAGGCTCAGTATGTTTAACATTTCATTTCACCTTATTGCATAAGTTTTTACATTCATTAAGAGGCATTGAAGCTTTTAATTTAATATAAAAGTCTCTTGATCTTTCAAGTAACCTTTGGGAAACTTTTTAGGAAATTTTTTTAATCATAATGCATTAATCAAATTGAGTTTGAACATTTGAAGGTGTTAAAATTATTTTTTTGGGGTGAATAGTCGATCTATATAGGTTAGAGGTCGACAAATATAGATTAAAGTTGTCAAATTTGAAATAACAAGAGTTTATTGTCACATTAGTTAATATATTAGTCAACCAATTAGTCATATTGATCAACCAGTATCCTTTATTAGTTGACAAGTGTTCTAGCAGTTAGTGAATCTAAAGTTTTTAATGCATACTAGTCAACCGGTATAGCATATAGTTATTGTAACGGCTAGTTTTTAACTTTAACCACTATTTAGGGTCCCAAAGCACTACAAATAGGTGTTTTCTCATTTTTTTTAGGATCAAGAAGCATTTAAGTGTCCTTTACACACATTTCTATGTATTTTTTAATCATTTGAGCTTTTATTGTAAAAAAATGTACAAAGTTTATTCTTTTTCTTGAAAGAACTATAGTGGAAATCGAAGACAAGTCTTAGGAGTGAACATAAGCAAAGATTTTTTCCAAACCATTATAAATCGATTTATGTTTCTCTTCCCTTCTTTTTACTTTATTTTTTATAAGCATTATTAAATTCATTTAATTTTATTTCATTTTTACATTAACTTGATTCTTTACCTTAAAAGAGGAACTACACTGGAAATCCAAAACTAGTCTTGGGAGTGAATGCATGCAAAGATTGTTTTCCAAACCATTATATATCGATTTATGTTTATCTTCCCTTATTTTTTACTTTATTTTTTACAAGCATAATTAAATTCATTTACTTTTATTTCATTCTTATATTTGTGATAATTTGTGGACATTATTTTTCTAAGTTAGTATACTTTACTTAAAATCTTGAATTACCTAATTCATCCCCCTCTTAAATGTCATTAAGGAATAAAAAGTAGTATTAAAGTACGACTATAGGGCTAGTATTTCAACTAAAATCTTATAGTAAAGGTCATAATGGAATAGTTAGGAGTGTCTTCATCATCTTTTAACTAAGAAGGTCAAAACATTAGTAGAGCCTTTTTCTTTAATGGAAAGGACTACCTTTACTTGTAAACAAGAATGAAAATTTTCTTGATGGACAAAAATGTCAATTTATGGGAAACTGTCTATGGGAAACTGTCTATGGGAAACTGTCTCAAGTGGTCCATACATTCTTACTAAAATTATAGATGATAGAAAAGTTCCCAGTTGAAAGAGGAATAGGATCCTTAAGAAAAAAAGATTAATCTCCTTAAATAGTAAAGACATCTACATTTTATTTTATGCATTGTGAAGAAATGAATTAAATAGAGTCTTTATATGTGAAATAGCTCACGAAATTTGTCATACATTAAAAGTTAATCATGAAGGAACAAATCAAATTAAGGAAAGCAAAGCATTATGAATTGTTCCAAATGAAACATGATGAAAGCATATCTAGTAATTATAATGGATTTATTGATATTACTAATGCTCTCAAGGGTCTTGGAAAGACCCATACTAGCATTAAAATGTTGAGGAAATTGTTTAGGTCACTATCAAAAATGTGTGAAGCTAAAGTGACGGCCATACAAGAAGCTAAGGACCTAACAAATCTACTATTAGAGGAGCTTATTAGATCCCTCCTTACATAAGAAATAAGGCTCTAAGAGACGCAAGAAGAAATGTCATTTCCAAAGAAAAGGAATTAGCATTCAAAGTACCAAAGGAAGAATCAAGTGAAGAGGAAGCGATATCATCCAATGAAAGTGAAGAAGAAGATATTGCTTTAATCACTAAAAAATTTAAAAAATTCTTGAAAAAGAAATCCTAAAAAGGAAAGGACTTCAAAGGTGGTAAAATAAATTCAAAATACAAATCAAGTAACAATATTTTCTTTGAATATTGGAAACTTGAACACATGAAATCTCATTGCCATCCCTTAAAAGAAAATGACAAACATGAAAACAAATTACAAGAAGGAGAAGAAGGATAAAGTTTAAAAAAAGGCACTCAAAGGCTCTACTTAGGATGACATTAGTGACTCCAAAGATGAGCATTCGAAAAGAGATGTAGCTCACATATACTTTATTGAAAAAGAGTACTCTCTAACTCTAATTCATGTGATAATAATAGTGATATATATTTGAAATATGTTAAACTTATTAAGAGTCTTGAAATTATGAGCATGGAAAAGAAAAATCTATCTTCTAAAGTCAAAAAAAATCAAAAAAATCTAAATGAATGCATGAGTGAAAATGAAATGATAATTATATAAGATCAAAGATTCTAAACATGTAGCCATAGTAGATATTCATAACTAAGATGCTTTAAAGCATAAAAATTAATAGTTAAAGAAGGAAGTTGATTCTCTCAAATATTCATTGTCCAAATTCACTAAAAGGTCCTAATAACAGGAATGGAATTAGATATAGTCATAAGAATGCTTCCAGCACCAAAACCACATTTACTAAAGGAAAGCATTTACATAATGAAGAACTAATGCCTGGGATGATAAATGAACACGGAGCATCCACATTTAAGCACACTCACAACATATCCGTTAAGGCTCAAACCATGAGTAAACTTTATGCTTTCATGTATTATTCATAACCTAGACTTAGAATTCAACACTTTTAAGGAAATAATAGGCACAACTTCTATACAAAAACATATGATAACATGCAATCTCACTTATACCATATTAAGCCTTACACCAAGCATAATTATATAATACATATTATCATTCCATACAAGCATCATTACAATAAAGGAAACATTTCTCATATATACAACTATGCTAGCACTTTTTATTATCCAAAGAGAGCATTCAAATCACTTGTACAAAGGATAAGTTTTCATGACTCATATGTATATACAAGAAAAAGGAATGCATTCATAAATCAAAGTTATAATAGTCATCATCATAATATTAAATCATATGATATAGTATATTACTTTTATGGTAAATATGTTGGACCTTGTTTTCAGAGTCTAACTACTGCTTGCCCTGATAGTAAACATGTTGGACCCCGTTTCCGGAGTCTAACTTAGAGGTCATAAACATGAGCTTATTACCATATAGGGTTATTTCAAAGAACCCTTATTCGCCAACTATTTGGAATCATATAACGTGGGTGTAATCCAATGAAAAACACC
>JANZXP010081035.1:0-10135 GCA_027576715.1 Erythroxylum flavicans
CTATCAGAAGGTAATGTTTATATTAGTAAGTGATAATTATTAAGCATTAATATTAAATCATAAATTTCACATACATTTAGTTTTCTACAACAGCTATTGACGAATGTCACACCGTCATGCTTCTTAGTGTGAGTGTGTAAAAAGAGCTGACCGGGGGTAGACCTCATGTCTATAGACTTTTCCTACATAAGAATAAAATGTTATAAGTGAACTAGAATTTATAAAAATTTTGACAGAGTTTTCTCTATTTTTATGATATTTACCCCTATTGAACAAAGAAAACAAGTTAACAACACAGCCATATATGGCACCAAACATTTATAACATTATCATTCTCCATAATACATATATTTTTATTCTAAAATTCACACATCAAATTCAATTGAAATACAACAAAGTAAAGAAATCAAAATATAAATGTAAAGTGTAGATACTTACAAGTCCCTATGCATGCTCGTGGTGGGTAATAGATCCTCCCGTATGTACGGGAAAACTCTCTTCTCTCGATCCTCCACGTCTGTTGGTCGAATTATGCTCTAAAATAAACATTGCCTCAAGTGATGTCCAATACTGCTGCCAATAACTCCATATTTGTTTAGAAATGTAAGGCGATCATACACCGGCCTTGTGTATCGCAGCAACAAAGTCTCAATAACATGTATGTGCTCGTCTCTCCCATACTTTATAAATGATCACGTCAAATTTAGAATCCTAAAAAAATTCTTTCTGAAACAAAAGGAAAATATTTAAAAAATACTTATAATGTAATAATATTTATATAATTAATGTATAAAAATTAATTAAAAAGGAAAATAATAATTTTTGTTGTACCTCAAACTCCTAATAGTAAAATTCCTTTTTGGCCTGAGAGTAAAACCACATATGATTGTTTGAAATTAAAAAAATGAACACAATTAGATAATCAAGTTTAATTTGAGTTCAAGTCAAAATGTGATTGTCTTCTCCTTTTTACTTCTTCGTTAGTATATAAGTTAAATAAAGTGATGTTCTTCTTACTATTCAATTACAATCCTTTGGGTTATCAATTTGAAACTAAGAATTATATTCAACAGTTATGAATCTTTCTAAGTTGGCTATTATTATCTGGATCTTTCTTTCCCTTTTTGTATATAAATTATAATTTTAATAATGGAATAGTGTTTGTATAAATTAGAAAACTTCATAAACTTAATCCCATACATTTATTAGCTTACATAGTATTAGATTAAACGAGTTGACTTATTAAAGTGTACTATATACCCTCCAATCCTTCTATCTTTGCCTCTGACTCTTCCTTTCCATCTTACCATTACTTCTTGAACTTTTTATTTGTTTGTCTAATAACTTTATACGTATGTGTTATGCTAGTTGATGTAGTACGCATAAATGCTAATGCTTGAACTCCCCATTTATGATTGCCTATGTTAATCTTGAATGATCTTGCCATCTATTAACATTTGATAAAAAAATCAAAATTAGTTAAATAATGAACATATCACCTTTTTGTTAGTTGTAATGAAATATCACCTTTTTTTATGTGATTCATTTTTTGCATGGTCTTTGGTTACGCCTAATTTTACTAAATGTTGTGCAAGTTATTCTCCTTTCATATTTGGTACATTTTTTTATATTTTAGGTTATTCAAATTTCTACCTCTTCTTATCTTTTTTAGGGTGACTAGGTCCTCTCCTAGTTAGTGGTAACTCAATCATTTCACATAATTTCAAAATCTTGGTATACGAAATGGCTTAATTAATAGAATAATTATATGTTTGCACATACTTGTCAGTATTGTAACATTTGTTTATGTAATCCTCCAAGTCATAAAGACTATGATAAATTGCAGCTACTACACAGGAACATGAAATTTATGTCAAATCTCAAATTCTATATATATAAGTGTCATTGCTAATTCTTATACAAATGTGTCTAATCCATACTCTACATCATATCCATCAAATCCATTCTCACCCATTCATTCTCAAAACTAGCACACAGATTTACAAAGATTATGAGATTGGTTCATAAACATTACACATTTAAGTTAACCGAACTTAATTGATGATTACCGACAATTAAAATTTTTAATTAAAAATTAGATAAAAAGAATGATATTAGAAACCCTAAAACATTGTAAGTAATTCATAAATTAACTTATTACAATATGCTAAAGTCATCAATAATTATCTCAACTCACATTTTCATTACCACTCATTAAAAGTCACATCATAAGTCGCGATCACTTTCTTTTATGTTTCATATCACTAATATATGATGGAAGGAGGACAAAGTATAACTTGAAAATTTCTTGGTTCAAATGTCTTACTTCAGTTGTGCTTCACAAATTGATTCCTCCAAGTACTTACAAAACAAAACTATGAAAACAAAAACAAAAACAAAAACCCTAAAATATTATGAATTTGTAAATTAACTTACCTCAATGTATTAAGATCACTAACAATGTTCTGTGTTTTTAATTAAAATACATTGATGGTCTCAACATAATTTTCCCAACAACAAACAATGCAACTTGTAATGTATTAAAAATCGATTGTGTTGACATACAAATTTAAGTCTATGAAATTGCAAAATTAAAACATATAATATTTCTTAAGTCAACAAAAGATAAAAGAAACAATACCCTTTAACCCTACTCTTTATCTAGAGAACTGAAATCATTTTTTCAAAGAGCAAATTTATCTAAAGAATTGAAATCATTTTTTCAAAAAATAGACATTTCATCAAACACCTTACATACATAAAAAATTTATCCCAACATCAGAAACAAAATCACATCTTATCCTTTCTATCATTAACAGTTATACCTTAAAATTGTTTTTTAATCACATAATACACAAATAAACAAAAGTAATAAAATACCCAAATTAACTTTCATCCAATAAATGAAAAACATATGAGAGTGGTTGCAAAATACCTCCATCTAAGCACACGATGAAGGTAGCCGGAGACATGACAGAGAAATAGACAAAGAGGAGAGATAGACGAAGAGAAGAAAATCGCAGACGATGGTGCAGGGAGAGAAGAAAATCGGAGAAGACATAGGTGTTGGGGGGGTGAAGACTTCGGCTCTGTTAAATGAAAAAGGAAAACGACGTCGTTTTGTGTTAAACCAAACGATGTCGTTTTAATCAGACGATGATGTCTACGTTTTGAGTTTACCGACGGGCACATTTCCATTGGTAAACTAAAAAAATTCCCATCTTCTTTACCGACGGGCACATTATACTGTGGCTAAAGTTTGTCGCAAATTTTGTCCGGATGACTTCCCTTTATATTTACCAATGGAATTTTACGACGAACACATTTTCGTCGGTAAACTCAAAAATTCCCCTCTTCTTTATAAACAGTCACGTCATACCATTGTCAAATTTTGTCGCAAATTTCGCCGAGATGATTTCTCTCCATATTTATCGATGAATATTACTACTGCCACTAAACAAAATTTTTCCCGTCAATCTTAATGATAAAAATTGATTTTCCATTGGTAATTTGCAACAGTTTAGTTTCTGTCGGTAATTCTTATTTTTCTTGTAGTGTAAGAGACCATATTGTAACTGATTCGGGTTCCTACAATTTTTTTTCTTAATCTATTAACTATAAATTGTCAATGTGTTTAACCTTTAATGGCATCTAGAGAGTTAAAGAAAGAATTCAACTATTTGAGAAGAAAAAGCATGAATACTAATTTCCTTATACCTTTTTTATTTATAAAAGATAATATAACTTTTTCTTATTAAAATTAAAACTTTTAGCTATAGTTAAAGTTATAATTATAATTATAATTTTAATAAAATCAAGTATCTTAGATTTGATTCTAAAAATTTCTCAAATTTCACAATTAAGTCCATCTTAATTTAAATTTGTTTTTTTCGTTTAAACTACTATTTTATGTATTACCTACTATGTTCTTGATATATTGACAATAATTATAAATTTAATCGTAATTTATAATTAGAATTAGATAAATTAGAACTCATTTTAATTTATATTTAATTATTTAATTAAACAATTTATAGTCATAGATGAAGATTGATTTCTAATAACATCTCATGACTACCTAACTGTTAGGAATCTTAGAGTAGTTTAACTCAACTGATTCATACATGATTATGATATAACTTCAATTATTTCATCATCAAATGTTCCTATTGAACATTTAATATGTAATTAGTGTCTAGTCCTTTAAATCCAATCATATTCGTTATTAGTAATTAGTATTTGATTTATAATTGATATTTGAAAAAATCTTTGGAAACCTTAACTCACTTTGACCAAGAAACTCCTTTAAATCATTACTAGTCAAGTATAGTGACACATGCTTCCTAATTATTTTAGAGTGGTGAATCTCTTATTAACTTACTAAACTATCTCCATGTGTTCATACTATATGACTGAGGTACCTTAAATAAAATAGTTCATAAGTGATATCAAAATATAGTAATTCCTGTATAAGATACTTTAGTAATCTCAAGTTTAAGGATCAATTATAAAACCATCATTAAGAGAAAGTCCATATGTACATAAACAATATTCCATTTAGGATCCTTATATTTGAATTAGTTGAGTGAATTTATTCTCTAATAAGCATTCATACATTTATTTAAATATTTTTATAATTTAATTTATGAGATTAGTTACTTTCTTCATAATAATAAAATATAACATGTGCTAGTTTTATAATTTAATCAATATTTAGTCTTGATAAAACTATAATTAAGAACAAGTTGGAAATAATGCATAAATACAAATTAAATCTCATAATTACGATCTCATCATAATTTCAATTACAAAATAATTATTACAGTGACTTTGCTTTCAGTATTAAAATGTTAAATATAATTAACAAAATATATAAAGATAAAGAATACTTTTATTAATTAAAATAATAATATCATATATATATAATTACAACCAACCTATTGGGTTCAAGGGTGTAAACTAAAATTTTTATCAAAATTTAAATATTTCAATAATATATATAACAAATTTATTAAAAAATAAGCAATATTAATTACATCATGTTTTTATTTATAAAATATTTAGCTTTTATAATCAAATCTTTATCATAATATTTGTATTATTCTCACCGTAACTTAATTTAATATTCATTGTCTTTTTATTGTCAGAATATTTTTACAATTAATATTATCTTATTCATAATATATCAGTAGTATAAATATTGGAGTATTAATATATTAAACTGATTTATTTTATTTTAGTAACATTGGTTGCAGCATAATCTAATTAATTAAATTAGTTATGAACTCTTTACATGTCTACTAAATAGCACATGTTGCTTTTCCCTCTAGCTTGACAAATATTATTGAGAAATTTTTCAATAATTTCCTTTGAGTAGGATTTTTGAATGATTCTTATTATATAGCTAAAGTTGTAAGAAAAACAATTTGTATCCTTAAGGATGAGGGTGGACTAAATGTTGTTCCCCTGAAGCTAAGCAACAAAGTTGCGATGATTAAAAGAATATGGGGAATTCTAATTGACAACTAATTCTTTTGGATCAAGTGGATTCACTCATACTATACGAGGAATGGAAGCTTCTAGTCTTACTCTCCCAAGATGTGATTGCTTCTTCATTATGATGCATCTGTTCATGTTGAAGACTCTAACCGGATTGTGGTTTAAACATAAACTTGGTGGTAGTTCCTTCACTAATTTTTGATCTAATAATTGCAATTCCTTAGACCAATTTACGGAAACAAATCCTTTCCCTTAACTTAGGGAAGTCATACCAGTTATGACTATGATCAGAGAAGTGCTTACAGATAATTAATTCAACCTCAACCAACATTCCAGAGATGAGCTGATGATGCTTGCACCTTATTACTCCCATATTTCTTCCAATAAAGATATTTTCATCTGGACTAAACATCCTTCTAGAATTTTTTTTAACTCCACTTGCTGGGATTCACTAAGGAATAAAGCCCCCGAAGTCCACTAGAATAGGTTGATGTGGTTCTCCCAACCTATTCCTAGGTTTTCATTTATCCTTTAAATTGCAGTCAATAGAAACTCTCTACTTATGATAGGATTTACGCAACAAATATCAACAACATTTGTAGCTATGTTCTTATAGGACTAACTCTATTAACCATCTATTTTCTTCAATATAAGTTTTCTAATTTTCAATGGAATAAAGTCTTTAGGATATTCCACATAATACACTCTTTCACATCTTGGTCTAAAACTCTGCTCCGAATCAGGTAAAAGGAATAGAGTCGAGGAAAGAATTATATCATCTTTAAACTTTCTTTGGGATACTGGTATATGAGATTTGGAAAGAAAAGGACTTTAGAATCTTTTAAAGTAAACAAAAGCATAAGAAACAAGTACTGATGGAATTATTAACATAATTAAAAGAACAATTTATGATCCTCTAGTTAAGAGTTGTCTCAATATGTAGCTTGTAATACAATATACGCTGATGGAACCAAGGTGGCAATGTAACTAGTTGTGCACTAACTTAGGCTAGTTAAACATGTATTAACTTAGCTCTTATTTTACCTTGTTGTCCGGGTCTCTCAATGGGGCTAAGAATATTTTATACTTAACCTTAATTTTGAGATGACAGCTTTGTTCTATTAATTACAACTGTACTCTTATTTTAATTCTTAATAAGTGATTTTAGTTTCTTAAAAAAAGAAAAAAAACAATTTAAACATCATGGTGTTGGTTTATACCCTAGAGCCAATCAATTTAGTCGTAGTTTAATGACAAAATAAATTTAAAGATATTATTTATCTTATGCATATTTAGATATATATATATATAATAAAGTCCATGAGATAATTATATATGGAAAATAAAATTATAATGAGATTAGTATTGTATATATATATTATCCTTAAATTATTCCTACTCATTGTTTTATTAAGACTAGATATTAATAAAACATAAAAATTATAGCGCATGTATTGTTTTTCTTTATGAAAGAAGTAGTCAATCTCTTAGACTAAATTATGGAGATAATTAAACAAACGTGTGGGTACTTGTTAGATAACAAGTTCACTAAACCGACACTATATGAGAAATCTATTTAGAACATTATTTGTATATCTATGGATATTCTCATTGTAGATCTCCGAAGTTATCTTATATAGGGATTGTTATATTTTAATACTATTTATGACCTATTTTAATTATGGATAATTCAGTCGGTAGTCATTAGATACAATATGCATTATATGGAGGTAGTTAAGTGATCAAGATATGATTCATTACCCTAAAGTAATTAGGGAGAATGTTTCATTGTTATCGATTAGTATTGATTTGGAACATTCCTAGCCAAGGTGGAATGACATTTTGTAAATAGTTTACGAATGTCATTAATTTAATCAATAGTTAATGGTGGAGAATTAGTATGATTGGACTCAAAATAGATTAGACATTAATTTTATACTCTATGTCTAATAAGAATATTGTATGTTCAAAGGATTCAATTATATAGAAAAATCTTGCACAAAAATGTTAGTCAAAACTACTTGGACATTCCTAAATATTTAAATGGTCATGATGTGTTGCTAGATGTCAATCTTGATCTATTAATATAAATTTTTTAATTAGAGAATTAAAAAAGTTCAATTTATCTAATCCTAAATATGATTTAGGATTACAATTTGTATCCATTTCTAACATATTTGGGAACTTAATAGGTCTTATATAAAGAACAAGTTGAAAAGAGCAAAGATATTTTAGTTAAGTTGGATTTGGCTATAAAGTTTTAAAAACTTTATGATTAAATATGAGATATTTAAAAAAAAGATCAATATGAGATATTGGATCTTATTTGAGCATAATTGTTATTTAATTAGAATTATTTATAATTCTAATTAAATTTTAATTGAAATTAGAATTTAAATTTAATTAAATTACTAAAATGTCCAAAATCTATTATAAATAAGCTTAATCTCTAATGAAGCTATCACTTCTTGCTTAGTTATAAGAAGGCTTCAATTCAATGAATTTGTAAGAAGGCTTCAATTCAATGAATATCTCCCTATTATGGGAAAACTTCAAAGAATATTAGGTTATTGGAGTAACAAAGATCTCCATTTGGGAAGTAGGTTGATTTTGATTTTAAAGAGTACTAAACTATATACATATTTATTGGTCCTCTAACATATGCCTAGCTAAATGGGTTATTACGATGTTGGAGACAGATATGAGGAAATTCCTATAGAAGGGTATAGGAAATAGGAAAGGTTTATCTAAGTAAAATAGGTGGAGGTATGAAAACTTAAAAAAAAATAAAAGGGATTAAGCATCACTCAAATTGATTTAAGCAATAAGATGTTAATGGTAAAGAAACTTTGGAGAATCATGGAAAACAAGAACTCCTTATTGATTAAGTGCATCAACTTTTACTTCTTGTAAGGTAGAAGCTTATAGGAATCTAAATATAGGTTATATATTCTCGGGCCTTCAAACAACTTATGAAACTTATTTTTTTTTTTGGAAATTGAATAAAATTTCATTAACCATAAAAAAGCTATTTGAACATTATAGTGAATTCACAAAAATTGTTACTATTAACTAATAAAGCAAGTAGAAAGTACACGTTCTATAGGTTACAAATTCCGTATGTTCTTCTTTCCTACGGACAGGTTATACTGGCTTGATTTTGCAATTGTTATGGTTTTGATCTAATTAACTGTTTCCTTAGCTAGTTGATGCTTGTTTACTTCCTCCCCCTATAGATCCTTTTGTTTCTTTCTTTCCATAGAGAATAGATTGTTGTTGTGAAAGCAATCTTGTAAAGTGCTTCATTCAACATCTGATGCTTATAAAGTCTTGTAAAGGTTATGTTTGTCGAGTTTCCTACGTGTATTATAGAACATAAATTTCTTCTCCAGGCTTATCATATGTCTAATAATTCTATACAAAATGTTAATGCTTAAAGTAAAAAATTAAGGAGATAAAAGGTCATCTTTCCTTAATCCTTTGGAATCTTTGATGAGTTTTATTGGTTTTATTATTTCTTATATCACAATCAGTGTCTACCAATTTTTCCCAGGGAAATGTCAAACTCATTAAAGCACTAATAGAATGAGAATCAGCCCTTGAGATTAGCACTAAATCATCAACAAATGATAGGTTATGTATGTCAAGTTTCCTATGTGTATTATAGAGCTTAAATTTCCTCTCCAAGTTTATCACTTGTCCAATAATTCTATACAAAATGTTAATGCTTAAAGTAAAAAGTAATAATAAAGAGAGTTCAAAAGCTTCATCTAGGATAATGCCAAGATGATTTAGAAACATTTCCTAGAGTTCATTGAATGGATAAAATTCAAAGAATCCCCTGCCAAGACAATAAACTTTAACCCCAAATCCAAAGCTAATTGTAGCCCAAAAAGACCTGCAGTATACTCCGCCATTTGAGCATCCCATTTTCTTGCTAGCCTTCGCACTCCCATAATCAAAACAATACCTTCAGAATTTCGCACCATAACTCCAAGCCCAACATGAAAACCATCAAGCAAAGCAGCATTAAATTTTATTTTTGCAAAGACACGTGATGGTCTTGTCTAAGCATCATAGTTTTTGAAGGACAAAACCTAGGACGAAGGGACATGCGAATTTCTGAACATCTAGTAAACAGAAACCATCTTTTGAAAGCCAACAAATTGAACGGATAAGACAGGAATTTCTTCATCAAATAACTTGTTTCTAAATGTGCATGCCACCCAACACCTTATTGCAAAAGAAATCAGTTCCTCCTGAGCATGATCAGCAACCCACAGGAAAACATCAGTAAAGGAGAGTGTACTATCATTCCTGGGAAGCCAGATCCATGGCTCTGCAGTCCACAGATCCAAAACCTGCACACAGTCAAATAAAGCATGCTACCAAGACTCATTAGGGGTGCCATATATAGAGCAAGAAGGATCATTTACTATGTGTCTTTCATACAATCTCACCTTTGTTGGGCGAGAATTATTAATGGCCTTCCAAAGAAAATGTGCCAGTTTTGGAGGTATGTTAAGGCTCCAAAGGACCTTCTATGTAACATCCCCTCGCCAATGGGAAGGGTAAAATAGTAATTTGGAACGGGTTAGGAGTGTTTAAAATTGTTTTGCTATGTTCATGCATTCAT
>JANZXP010081036.1:0-10135 GCA_027576715.1 Erythroxylum flavicans
GTCAATGCCATAGTAAACACTCCTAACCCGTGCCAAATTACCAATTTACCCCTTCCCATAAGTGAGGGGATGTTACAACATATGGGACTGAAAATATTACTAAAGCACTACTTATCAACTCCCCCACACTTAAACATTTACTTATCCTCAAGAAAATAACAGTTCTAATTTATTAAATCTATTAAATATCCACCACTTATTCATTACAAACTATTTATTCACATTTCAATTGTCATATTATATTAAATCTGTTAAATATCCACCTCTTATTCATTACAAATTATTTATTCATATTTCAAATGTCCTATTAAAAATTAAATCAAAATATAATTATAATCAAATAATTATATAATCAATTTTCCACAAGCCAAAACCAAAAATGATATTGTGACAACCTTATTGAAATCAAGTTCCCCATAATTTAACACCTTCACACCAAAGATTCACTTAATTTACTAAAAGTGTTTAGGGTGATCATCAATGAAACTCTCAAACCAATACACAAAAGGAATCTTAACTGTAGGCTTACTAGTATCTCAACCACTATGAAATAAATTAAAGGCAAAAATCAAAGGGTTTTTCAACCAAGGTGTAATAAGGTTTAGGTAAGTTATGGTGAAGGATAGAATTTAGGTTAATAAACATGAACAAAATTGCATAATATCATACAAACCTTTAGTTCAAACAAATTCAGATATCCTCATAGAATGTAAGTAAGGTGTAAAATGTATCATGTATCTTCTCTTTCTCCTTCTCATAATTTCAAAACACTATAAATCACTTTTTTTCAAATTTAAAAGGAGAATATATGAAATATTGAAAAGTAACGTATAAGAATATATAAATTTAAATATATAAGCTCACACCTTTGTTCATTCTTGATACTTCTTATTCAATTAAATAGTTATACAATCGAGTAAATGCAATCCTTTAGGGTGTAAAAAATAAATAAAAGGCTAATAAAAAATTGTTTACTAACTTGTAATATAGTTAACACAATCCAAAGAAAAGGTTAAGGCTTAAAATTGGTTACATTTGAGGGAAAAATAAAGTAAAGTAAAACCAAAGAAAAGGGCTCAACAAAGATGTAATCTAGATAACCTTTTCATCTTAATGCCCCTAATTTAAAAAATTTTGGTCTTAATATGCATAATAAAAGCAAGTTCTATAATCATAACATTGTATGATATTCATACAACGAAAGAAAATAAAATATAATATAATGATAATAAATGCCTATAGGCTCAAAACCTTACAGTTTAAGCTCTTGTGTGCAAATTCATAAGTATTTTCATCCAAATTGATAATCAATACATGCATTCATAATATAGTCAATAAAAATCCCTCTAATCAGGCTTTCATCATTTTATATTCTAACTTAATTCCATAACTCACAATAACTCAAAATGCTTCAAGATAAGAATCAATAAATCAGAGATCTTTATAAAGAAGAATTAATAAATAAAAATTAAAACATGCTTGAATCATAATTAGTTCCATATCATAACATTATACCCTCACCCCACACATAAAGATGTACATTGTTCCTAATGGATACAACAAGTCATAAAAAAGAAAGGTAAAGTAAATTTGTACTTCCCCCAATTTATTATCTAGAATTTTGTATTAATAACATGATTTCCATCTATTATTATCCTTGCAAAAGTAAAACAATAAAAAATAGAACAAAAAATAAAAACATATTAACTATATTTATGAAAAGAAAATAATGAACAGTAAGAAAAAAATAATGTAAAAGTAGTTTAGTAGGGCTAGTCCCTTAGTAACTATCATAATAAAATAAAATAGAAAAATAAAAAATAAACACAAAATATCAAAAATGTCTATGTTTAAACATTATGCTCATAATTTATAGTTGTCTGGAGATCTGTCATAGCCATAGGAGCGTGAAAGTCTCGAGAGTCTTAAGGCATTGCCTTAGTAGTAGCTAGAGCATCTAGTTATTGGGGTCAACAACTATGTAGCAGCTTCCATTGATGGAGATGGTATTGTGACTCCTAAGTGTTATGCGATTCATACCAATGCCTCCTCCATTCATCAATCATATGCCTCTAGTCGTGCTACATGCTCTAATAAATCCTACTATCTCTCTTGGATGGTATATTGCACTCCTATAATTGGTCTTATGTATCTCTTTGAATGGGTTATCTTCAATTGGTCCATATATGGAGGTGTGGAGAACCTGCTAAAAGTGATTGCTATGTGAAGAGTTGTTTTGATGTTCAGGTACTATTGTAGTCTAATATGGAGGATCCCACTTAGGCTACTGCTCTTATATGTTTAGGTGATCCCTTTCTACTCCATCTACAACTACAAATTCCTCAACTCCCATTAGAACATATACTTGTCTCTACTGACTTAGTCTCCTCTAAACTATCCCCATTATTCTTAATGTATTGAGAGTAATAGGCACAAACTTTCATATTGGAGTCATCCTAAGTAAACACTTTAGTAGTCCCATACCTTATACGAATTTGGACTTGTATGGCCCCATATATATGGCTCCTCATTGTATTTAATTTCTATTGATTTTTCTTGCCTGCATATCTTGATTTTGGTTACAAATTCTTGTGTTTTGATCCAAATGTGAGATGAATTGAGTGAAATTGGTGTGAATATTTCATGAATGTTAATTAGATTATCTTGTGAATATCCCATGGAAAATAGAAGAATTATGTAGGAAAGAATGAAATGGGACGTGAACCATTGCATGGAATTAATTTAATTAAGCATGTAAATGGAGTCACACCCGTGACTATAAAAGTCACAGGTGTGACAATGTGAGTCACACCTGTAACTCCCTCATGCACACCTGTGACAACATTTCCTTTAATTCTTCTAATTATTACGTGGAAGTTACAAGGCTAATGTCTCAAAACCCTAAACCTAGGATTTACAAATAGAAAGGGTATGGAAGCTGACGGCGGAGGCTACACATTCTAGACATATACCTTCACTATGGGACACAAAAGTAGAGAGAGAGAAGGCAAAAGAGAAGAGAGAAGAGAACACAGAGTAATCGGGTGAGATGAAGAATAAGAACAGTAGCGAGGTGAAAGCATAGTTAGCATTTAGTTGTCTGGGTGATCATCAACCATAAGTAGAAGGTGAAAGCCAATGCAGAAGGCTTGAGAGTGGTAGGAGACCACTATAACTCCCTCATCTGATCCTTTTTTACTTATTATGTTCCTATCTATTGCATTATTTCTTTGTTATTTTAATGGAATCACTACCATGTTAGCTTAACCTATTGTTGCTCTATTAGCTTTTGATAGTTCATTTTGGGTATTCACTTAGTTTATTGCTTTAATACTTCTCTTATAATGATAAAGATGGGATTGAAGTATATAAAGATGATGAATTTTGTTTATTATATGATGGGTTAACCTCTTTTTCTTGAGAATTAATGTAGCTAGTTTATTTAAATATGTATGATTGAGTTACTATTGTATTGTCTTATTATTTGCTATAGTTTTTAAGCTGAATAGATGTAAAATCATGACCAAACTTTGTATCATTTTTGAATTAAATAAAGGATCGAGAGAAGAAGTTTAATATGGAATAAGAAAATATAGACAATTAAGTTAAGAATTAGAAATATATTAACTTAAGTGGTAATTATCAATCAGGTTTCCATAATTAATTCAAATGATAACTTATCGAACACGAAAGTTAGATTTAGTTTATTATTCGAGTTGATCGTAGAACCTAACTATCAATTTTAGTAAGACAATTATCTAATCATTTCTACTTAATCATGCATAGGAGATTAAATTAGTAAAATTAATTCTCAAGAGTTTCCCTCGTCGATTTATCAATCTGTTTTTTACTTCCAATTAAATCAGTTCACATTTTATCCTAATTGCGTACTTTTCTTTAAAGCCTTTACTTAACAAATCAGGATAGAATGTTTAAGATTGCATTTGTTTTTATTATTATTCAAGATTAATTTGAGTGGACTAATTTCACCTCCATAGGAGACTACCCTGGGTACTCAACTATAACTATCTCGATACTTGCAAGTAGGATAGCCCAGGTATTTTTAGAACATATTTTGGCACAACACTCCCACTATGTTGTCATAGGACAAATGCTTGAAGAACTAGGCTAAGGTGTACATGAGGTGGATGGGGACCTTCTCTACCATTTTATAGAAATAGAATATGTCTGCCTTCCGCAATACTCCAATATTGTCTCCTCTCGTGCTAATCGTGTGAATAATATATGTATGTTCACATCTCACTATAGGGGATATCAATTGTGTCACCTAAGACCTTGCTAGATCGTACAACCACTCATAATTGATGTTTTATCATAATGTGTTCTCTATAAATTTTATTATGAAATGCACAAATAAATTTAATATACTTCTTGGTAATAATGTACTTCTCCAATTACAAACATATAAATACTAGGGATATCAATGTGTTAGCTGGGCCTAGGCCACTCCTGGCCTGACTCGTGGCCTAACCTGACCACTGGCTGACCTCTCCATGGCCAGATGGGCCACTGGTGAGTCAGGCTCCTCTACCCAACCTTATATATTTTTTAAAAATTTTAAGAAAATGACGTCATTTTTTTGTTTCGGTCAGGCCATGGGCCGAACCGAGCTAAGGAGTTTTGGCTCATGGCCCGGTCAACTTAGGTCAAAATCTAGATGAGTCAGGTTGGGCAAAAATTGACATTCCTAATACATAGTGAAAACCTAACGTAGCTTATATTAGGCATCTCTTTAAGCAATCGACACTATAATGTGTTATTAACTTCTAAGTGTAATGCCTTCTCTATCATAAAGGTGGTGAGGAACTCCACTATATATGGGCTCCTAATTCATAAAGAAGCTATCCCATCCACCAACACTAGACGATTCTTGGACTCCTTGAGTAAGTCCTATATGGTCTCACATCTTCAAATTGACTCTTCGAGTCTCACTGTAAAGATTCAACCTTAGTCTTTCGAATGGTAAGATTTGAGCTAGCACTATCAAGTGCAGTATGGGATGTGTGGTAGGTGTAAGGTATATAGATATTGGTTATTAGGGTATTGTTGTGAACTACCCTTACCCCTCTGCCTCTTCTTTGGCACCTTCTTTTCTCACCTTTGGTCTAATGTGTTTGCTCTCTTTGTCATTATTCCCTGAAATATAAAATTAAAAAATTTACCAAAATAAGAGAAGAATATATATTAATCAAACCATAACAAACGAACACCATAAAATATTCCCACCATCAATTAGTTAAAGATTAATAACAAAAACATAAACAAATCTATTAAACTGTAAATTAATCCATAACTATTATAAATATAACAATATTATCTCTAAAAATCCAAACTAATCATAAAGTACCACTATATATCAATTAATTACAACAATTGCAATTAATTTATCTAAACACCCTAACTAAATCAAATAATCCTAAACAAAATAAAATTGCCTAAATATTTTGCAATTAAATAATAAAAATAGCAAAATATGCAAAAAAAATTAATAATTTCACAATTAAATTGATATAAAACTAATTAATAGCCTTAAGGATTCAAATTTATAAGAATATGCACAAAATAGCTAAAAGCACCTAGAAAATTTAAACTTAATGAAGCAAAACAACCCAAGGATACCAATTAATCCCTTAAAACCCTTCAAATAGCATAGGTAATTCAAAACAACTGCACAATACCCAAAACATGCACTCCTTCACCTAATTCCGTAAAAACCACGAAACAAATTTAGAACAATTGAGATAAAGCATTAACCATACCTTAAATTGATGAAATTTCAAGAGAAATTAGTTTGAAGGTGGTTTTCTCAAACTGCATAAGTGAAGGAGCATTGCCCAGATGAGAGAGGTGAGAGTGTAAAAATGAAGTTTGGGTGGCAAGATACAACTTAAAGGAAACTTTTTCTCAACAACGATGGAAAAAAGATTGAGTAACTGCTACGTATTGAGCAATCTGGAGTTAAATTTAAAATAACACGAGCATGTCAAACTGTAACATAGGCATGTGGGGTTTTTACGTTGTAATGTATCTCAAAAGTGTTATCACAGTGTACCACAATCTAGAACATGAATACGTATTTTGCCCATATTAAAAAAAGACAAATTACTTGTGTTGTGAATTAACACAACTATGTTAATACTAAATTTTAAAAGCTTGAAATCTACACGACCACTAATAAGGGCATGTAGCGTTCTATAAATTTTTTGAAAAAAAGAAAAAAGGAAACATAATTCAATAAGGACAACCACATAGGCGTATTGGTGGCTATGTTTCTTACTAGTTCTCAAATGCTTACCTAGTTTTGGCAATTAAACATGTAGGTTACTTATAATGATTTTCCAACAACAACGTCAGCAAAATAAACGTGTTGATAACTGTGTTGACTATATCGTTTTAACACTTCTTCTTTGGATAAAATATGGTTATGCCTCTAATTAATATGAGCATGTAACTTGATATGGCCTACTAACACAGGTGCGTTGATGGGTGTGTTACTCTCTATAACTTTTTGACCAATTTCTTTCACCTAATTTCACACCTGTAAATCAAAACACATACTAAATCATCAATGATGAAAATGGCACCCATATAACCATAAACCAAAACAAAATTTATACTAAACCATATATTTAATATGGATATAAGTTAAATTATAGAAACCAAAACCTAAAAACCTAGAATAAAACTAACTAAAATAAAATTACAAATTGAGTACACTAGGCTACCTCCCAAGACCCTGCATTCAGCAGGACTCTCACTAGATGTTGTTTTCTTTATTGGGCTGCCTCACGAGAATTGCTCATTTAATGTCATTAGTTTGATCTTTCCACTTTAGCTTACACTATTGTGATTACAAAGACTAAACTCCTCTCCTTAGACTAAACATAACTTTAATGGGTCGTCACTCTTAATTTATTGAATAAAATCTATTATTATAAAATCATTCACATCAACAAAGTAACAAGTGTCATCTTATTTAAGAGAATATTTCAAACCTTTAGACATTTTGAAAGTAACCTCTTTATATCCTACTCTTAGTATCAGTTTTCTGTCATCAATTACTACCTTAGTTATGGCTAAAAGTAGATGGCATAATATAAGATTTACTTCAATGTCCTAACTCATATCCAATATAACAAACTAACACAAGAATATGAATTTGTCAACTTTAACCAACACATCTTCTATAATGCCTCTATGATATTTAATTGACATATTGGAAAACTATATGATAATCCTTTTTGTTTTGTTCTCCCCATCCTAATCTCCTAAATATAACATTTGGTTAAGGTTAATCCCTAAGTTAAATAATGCTTTTTAATTGATAAACTACTAAATAAGCAAGGGACAGTGAAACTCCCTACATCCTTAAACTTCTTAAGGAGTTTGTTTTAAAGGATGGCTAAACACTCCTTAAGATAGTTTGTCCCACTTTCTTTTAATTGAAAGTAACACTTATAGAAAATTGACATACTTTGGCATCTGCAAAAGAGCCTCAACAAAAGTTAATTTAATTTGAAATTGTTTAAAAACTTCTTGGAACTTACCTAATTGTTCATCCATGCAATCCTTCTCTAATTTTGTTGCATACGTGAAAGAAGGCTTGAACTCTTTCACTAACTTAGGTTTCTCACCTTCTTTATCTCTTTCCTTATCATTTTTTTCTTTGTTTTAATCTTCTCCTTCTCAACTTGTTTCTTTTCTATACTCAGCTTCTTGCCACTTTTATAAGACACTTCCTTTACATACAATTTTAAGTTCTTCTCGATACTACCAAGTGGCCCTTTTGTGTCTCTTAGAAATGAGCTTAGCAAGTTATCCTATAATTTGATTCTCCAAGTTGTGGATGGAAGCCTCTTGGTTCCTTAATGAATCTTTACTATCTTAAAACCAAATTTCATAAGCCTAAATTAATTTAGTCATGGTATGTTCCATGATAGGCTTCTTCTCTTGCGAAGGATGTTGTTGTTTAAATTTAGGTGGAGGATTATATATTTGTTACCATAGATTCTCCTAAGAAAAGTTGGGTGATTCCTCCATCTTAGGTTTACATTAGTTACTTTATGATCGGGATGCATTACCTATCTAATCAACATGTTTGGTTAGTTTTGTTGAAACTTTAACAGCTTAATAGCCTTAGCTTGCATGGCCTCCTCCATATAAATTATACAACATCATCTAACCTATTTGTTATGCGATCAACAATCTACCAATCTTTTTACTAGGAGCTTTGATTTGAACTACAAAAGTTATAATCGCGTTGATAAATTCCAATTGGCTTATTAGGTTTAGCTCTTGTTAAGTTGCACTAATAGCTATTCATAGTCATCTCTTTGATTAATTCTTAAGGCGCTTTAAGCGTCTTGCTATTTAGGGTTCCTCTAGCTCTGACATTTATCATCTTACCGGATGAAGGATTCAAACCACTATAAAATGTTTGAACTAGTAACTATGTGGGTAACTTCACAGTAAATCCTTGAATCTCTCCCATATATCATATAAAGTCTCGTATTCAATTCAAGCATAGAAAGAGATGTCATTCCTCATTTCTATCATATTAGTTGGTGGGAAGTACTTCATCAGAAATTTTTTCTCCATGTGATCCTAAGTCATAATCAATCCTTTAGGAAAAGCGTTCAACCGCTACTTGGCTTAGTTCATTAATAAAAAAGGAAATGAACTTAGTCTAAATACATTATTAGTTGCTCTATTTACCTTTAAAATTTCATAAAATATCCAAAAAATTACCGACAGAAGCATTTGGGTCCTCTTCTTATAGTCCACTAAATTGAACAAACTATTACACCATTTATATAACATTTGGTTTGATCTCGAAGTTATTGGTTATAACAGTTGCTCTAATGATACTAACTCAGTTTTAATTAGTGATGTCCTTCTATACTCATACATAGTTCTTTGTTGTTCTGCTATATTTTTTGGTTTGTTTTTCTCAAATTCTTGGTGCAACTTTTCTCCCCTTCCTTTGTCTAAGCCTAATTTTAAGGTTTTGCAAAGTTTTTTTTCAATTTTAGGATCTCTCTCCACTACTTTCCATAGATTGCTCAGGTTAATCAAATCTATCTCTTGATAAAGTAATAAGAAAAAATATTAATGATCAAAACTAAAATATCAAAAGAATTAAAATAAATATAAAGAAAATAAATTGTTATGTTTATAGCAATTAAGCTTTCCTAATTTTATAGTCTCTGAAAATGATTCCAAAAACTTGGTTGACTTGTATGTGATTTATATCACTCAATTCCTTTAATATATAGATTATCTAAGGTATGTGGACCTATCATTCTACAGTACAAGGCTCAAAATACCAAATGTTGATCCCATAAAAACTATAAGTACTAGTAATAACTCTTTTCCTATTATCTGACCTACAATTTAGGTGTTGTTGATGAATTAGATTTAAAACTAAAGAAAATAAACCGAAGATAAGTAAACACAATCAAAAGAATAGAATAGAAAAAGTGTGAAAATCAACCAGTAAAAAAACAATACCTGGAATTCGAATCATGTTAGAGTTCTCATACAATCAAAATTTGACTAATCAATTTATTCTCAAATTCATTATGCCATAGAAACTTCTTAATTATGCTAATATCTTTCACAAAACTATTAATACCTAATTCTACGTTAATTAATTGAAATATCTTTCTAATTAAAACCATATAATTGTGCTACTGATTTATAAATTTCACTATTAGGATTGACCTTAATGTGGAATATTTATATAGACTTATCTCTAAGTTTGCACACAACTCCTTTCAATCATTCTAGATCTATTCCTACATTGGATTTCTCAATCTCAACTGCATGAAATTATACATGAATCAACATATGAATAATATTAATTCAAGAGTAAAATAAGAATATATAATTGAATCTCAATGAAATTAAAGAATAAATTAAATTAAAAGAAAGTCATTCAAGATCCATAATGGGGTTCATTTAATCTAGGTACCATAAAGAATTTAACATATGAACATGTTAAAAAAAACCAAAACTAAAGGAAAAAATTGAAAATCAAGGATAATATGATTAAGATCCTTAAATTCCTCTAAAACTTCACTTTAGATTGATGAAAAGCTACTCCAAATGGGTT
>JANZXP010081037.1:0-10135 GCA_027576715.1 Erythroxylum flavicans
GTTTGTTAGTGAAAAGGACATTACTGAAATTAATTAGTTTTCTCAACTTTATCAATATTGTCCTTCTGATCATTTTGTAATTTTTAGCTTACTTAGAGACTATAAAACTAAAATTGGACATCATGGGGGAAGTAAACCGCTCATAATTGATCCTGGCTAAGTTTTAAAGGATGAAGTTCAAGCTAATGACCATAAATTAGCAACTTTAATAGTTAGATTTAAATTTTTGTGTAGTTAGGTTTGTTTTAAATTCTTAATAAGTTTTGAATGGTTTGGAATAGTTTGGATTGCTAATTCTTTTGCTCTCTTGAATCACTTATAAGATAGGGAATCACTCTCAATGTTAAGAGGATTTGGTCTCAACACTATTGCCATCACCCCACTTCCATCACCATAAACAGTTTTGTGTTCTAACCCTTTTCTTTTCATTTTTCTAGTATTTTCTCCTAATGTTTTTGGTATAGTGTGTTTTATTTATCGTGGTTTATTTGTTTACCCTTCTCACATTGAGGATAATGCATTGATCAAATGTGGGGAGAGTTGTGTATTTTTACCTTGAGTGTAAATTTTTCATATGTATGATAGTGTTTTTAGATTGCATGATGTGAATTGTGTGAATGCGTCAATGGCTAGGACTTAACCGGGTAGATTTAACCTTAAACATAGTCATTTAGGTTGTGAAGATTTATTAATGTGTGAAATCAGTAACCAAGTTACTTAGGCTATATATACTGGTTAATTATAATACGATATTAGTCCTTCACCCTAGGAATTTGCCATACTCATTTATAATTTTAGGCCAATCAAATAAGTGGCATTATTAGTACTTTTTTATGGGAATGATTAGCTAAAGCAATAAGGTAGGCAAAATTTTATGTTAAAAAAAGGTTGTATAATTTTAACTAAAATAACTATTCTGCTGGTTTTCGAGTTATGAATAGAACTAGTAGCTAGTTGAGAATATGATATAGTTGAGTAATCGGATCAACACACATCACAAATGTGTGCTTTCATATAAAAAGGCTATAATGATATTCTAACTAAGCATTTTAATAACAACATAACTTAGATGAGTAACTGGATTGACATTCATCATAATTTTTTGCCTCCGCGTAAAAGACTAGGTTCATGTCCTTAAAAAAAATCAACGAAAAGAATGTTTGCAAATAAAAACCTACCAAATTTGATAATAGCTTGATTTTTCATGAAAACCAACTGAGGAATAGCTACAATTTTGTTTTGACTGAATGATTATCAATGTGTGTATGCAAGTGATAGGGGTGAATAAGCTCAACATTAAAATTTTGATTAGTTGTATATTGAGTCCAAGGTGCTTAGACGCGGATTTCGTATGTTAATAATTTGGAACAGCTTGAATGATTGTGTTTAGAGTTAAATTATTTTGTGAAGTTGAAGCCATTGCCTCATATGTTGCATTGTGTGTTTTGTGCTTTATGTTGTTTGTTGTTTTATTTTCTTAAGGACAAGGAAATGTTTAAGTGTGGTACGTGTGAAATGCATCATATTTTAGGGTATAGTTTGATATATATTTAGTCGTTTATTCAATTGTTTAGTATGTGTTTAGGGTAGAATTGTGTTAGTTTGTGATTTAATTATGTTTAAATGTTTTTATGGGTTAGAAAAATCCTTCGACGTACCTTGATGTGTTTGTTAGTGTTTCAGGTCAGTATCGAAGAAAGGAAGAGTTTTGGAGACATTCAAGCTAAAATAACTACGATTGAGACAGAAGCCCAAGATATGGCTTGCGATCGTGACACAGATAGAAGGCTTAGATGTAGGCCACGATCGTGGCCTGCATTAGGTAGATGTGCAGCCACTCCCAAACCTAACGCTTTAAGAGATTTCTTTTTGGACCGTTTAGACCCCGAAAAAACCCTAGTTTAACCCTAAACACAAAAAAACATAAACAAAATAAGAACAGAAAGAGGAGCTTTTTGTATCATCTACTTTTGTGAGAAACTCTAGAGAGAATTATTGAGAGACTGAGAAAGAGAAGAAGGAAGAGAGAAGTGGAGAAGAAGCCAACATTGACGTACTTCTCGGATTAAGAGGTTCCTAACATTGCTGCCTCCCGTATCCATTCAAGATCGTATTTCCTATTATTTTCCATTTTTATTATTGTATAAATTTAGGAATAGCAGTTTGATGATAGGATTTGTGAATGTTGAGTTGTTCTAAACTCACCTTCATGTTTTTATCTTTGATTTAATGAAATCTAATTGTTTTTATGTTTATTGGATTTATTATGATTGATTTCTATGATTGCATAATTTGGTAATAAACTGAGAGAGTGAATCAAATGAAAAATAATTAAATTGAGCTAACGACAGTTAGAGGATTTAATAAGAACTAGAAACTAATCAAATCAGTAATTATGTGAAGAGTGATCTCGCAATTCTCGATAGTTTATTGAACAACTTCAGATCTAATTCGAGTTTTGGACAGGTTGTTAATTGATAAATTTCAATTTTCCATAATTTGATTAGGGTTCATAATTTAGGATTAATGGCTATAACTCGAGGGAGAGTAATCAACCTAGGATCGTCTAAAGCCAATAATCCGGTAAATCATAATCGATTAGGTTAGTGTTAAAGATAGGTAAATTTTCCCTTTCTCTCAATTGATAGTTCCTTTAGGTTAATTCTTGAGTGTGTTGCTATAACTAATTTGTTAATATTTTCATAATTGATTATTGGATTGAATTTTTTTATTGAATTGAATTCTTGTTTTAGTTTTGCTATATTTTGAATTTCTGCAAATTATGTTGGCCTTCGATTTAGGACTAGATTATCCCTCCTCATGGGATTGACACCTTAAGTACTCCACGAATGATTTGTACACTTGTGGATTATCAAGGTTAATCATTAGAACTTACACACATCTAAAAACCACGATCACTTGTCCTCAAGCAAAAAAAAAAAAAACACACCTAACAACAAAACACACATATGCAACAATGGTATAATAACATTGAACTTCACAAAAAAATTTAACTATAAACACGATCCTTCAAGTTTTTCGAACTTATTAACTTGTGAAATTTGTGTCTACGTACTTTGCATGAAATATACATACTAATCAGGACTTAATGTCACATTCATTCACTCCTATCACTTACACACACACATTGATAATTATTTAGTCAATCAAAATTATAACTATCTTTAAGCGGCTTTTCCTAAGAAATCATGCTATTTACAAGATCAGTAGGATTTATTAAACAACACGCTATTTTTGTTAATTTTATTAACATGAACTCAGCTTTTTGAATTGAAGGTAAGCATTTGTGATAATGTCCCCTGGTTACTCAACTAGGCCATGTTTTTATTAAGTGGTTTGGTTGGAATGTCATTATAGCCTTTCAACAGGAAGGAAAACATTTGTGACAAATGTCCCCCGGTTTCTCAACTACATCACATTCTCAACTGGCTACTAGCTCTATTCATAAATTGATTTGTTTCAAAAAGCGTTAGTGAAATAGTTATTTATTTAAGATTTACAAAACAATTTTTTATTTTTATATTTTTTTTCCTACCTCATCTCTTAAGCTAATTTATATGTGTTTAATAGTTGATATATTTAATCATTTACACTTAGCGATTAATAATACGAAAATGCTTAAGATACTTACTTTAATTCATCTATGATTTTAGGTACAATTTAGAAGCAAAGAAATTAAAGTGAGTCGAAAGCACTACATTTGGGCCATTTTTTAAAGATTAATTTTCATTTGTCTTTATGGAGCAAGATGAAGAAATTAAAATACATGAAGAAAATTAAAAGAAAAAATGAAAATAACGTGAGATGTATGGATTATGCATGCAATTACATTAATTAATAGCTGGGCATTAAATGAGACAAAACGACAACGAAGCAGATGAAGGCAGCTAAAAGGAAGCAGTCCATGACCAAAATGGCAGTGAAGATGGGAAGCCTGTAGACCAAGACGTTCAACATCTGCGCAGAAAACGCAGGCCATGTATGTTAAAAATGCACAGAAGGTATGCTTAGGTTTTGAAGTTGCTTGAATAGTAGCTTGGGCCACTAACATTAATTCGTTAAATCAGCTACAATAAGGGTTAGAAACAAAGGAGAATAGTAGATGACTAGGAAGAGAAACAAAAGTAGAGAACAGTGCATGAAACAGAGAAGAGTGATACATGAATAGTAAGGGTGGACCTTAAACTTAATTTGTCACATCAATAAATAGTGAGAAGAAGAAGCTTGCACAGTGAAGAAGAGCAAAAGGGGTTCTTCGGTAGGGTTACAAGTGTGGGAGTTTAAGCTTTTTCTTGCGAGACCAACGGAAGGGTAAGCATCCCGATGTTAGTTCGAAGGTGACATCGATGCCGACAATCTAGGTTAAGTGTATTTTCCTTTTTTTATTGTTTCTTTCTTTCATTAGAAATTGATTGTGTTATTCTATATTAATTGATTTGGGTTTTGTGTATGGATAATTGAATTTTTGTTATTGTTTAGTTATTTGTGTATGAACCCATTAGGTATTGTGAAAGGATGATTTTAATGCGTTCATTAAATCATGTGAAAGGATGATTTTAATACGTTCATTGAATCGTCTCTCTTCATTTTATCAATTTTTACATGTTTTCTTTAATTTGTTTTTATTGGTCTAGTTTCATTTTACTTTATTTTTTTAATTTTATTTCAAAATCCAAAACCCCTTGTTAAACCTAAACACTAGTTAATTTCATTTCATAAACTTTGCACACACTCTCTGTATGATCGACGTAGACTCACCACTATTACAGTAGTAGTCTGGTTATTTTATTTTGATTCGCATTATGACGCGACGATCAATTTTGGCACCATTACTGAGGAGTGTGGTGTTTTAGCTTTTGTTTGTGATTTAATTGGTGTTTTGTATATATTTGCTAGTAATTGATTTCTTTCCAGTTATTTTATGATCTTTTAATTTTTTTGTTTCGTGTTTGTGAAAAAAATCGTTATGGACAGAGGTAATTTCTTTTATGACTCATATTGTGAATCCTATAACAATGTTTGGACTGATCAACCTAACTGTTGTTATGGATGGATAATCATTAGAATTACTTCCATGATAGTTTGCAAGACACACAGTAATTCTTATAAAGACCAGAAGCTTCCTATCACGACTTCAGTTTATCTCTGGAAGAGTTGATTAATAATATAAACGCTAATACTTTGCAATTGCAGCAGAATACTCTACAATTCCAGCAGGATGGAGGGCAATTTCTAAAAACTACATTGTCTAGTGCCTAAGATTTATGGAGCCAACATGACTCAGGTACATCTCTACAAGAAATGTTTAATATTATTGCCGCTAATAATCTTCAAATTCAGCAGGATATGTAGCAGTTCCAACAATATATATAACAACTGTTTCAGCAAGGTGTACAGCAAATCTGACAGGATGCTCTGCAATTGCAGCAAGATGCATTACCTCGATTGGTAGATATCAATCACCTGGAACTACAAAACGAAGAGGAGCAGCCATATCAACCTGAGGTGTACCTAATGGATGTTTGTGCAGAAACTTTACAAAGTGATGAGGCACTTGATAATTTTGAGGTCAATCGTCAATGAATTGCTTGTGTAGAAGAAGCAGAGGAGGAGCTCGAAGCAGAACAAGCTATATCATTTAGCTCAGACGTAAGTACTGAGTTCGTAATTATATTCGAGACTAACCTTTCACCTTTATCTAGCAGGTTGAAAGAATTAAACGAAGAAGAAAAAGGTGAAGAGTCATTTGAATTATTTCAAAAAAGCGAGGACTCAGTATAGATGAAGAATCTAAAGATAGGGAAGACGTTGGAGGTGAACAATTATCAACCAAGGCCCTATCTGGAAGAACCTCATGTGGAGAAGCCACATATCACACCTAAAGATCACAATTTTGTCACGTGAGGAGGAAACAAGGAGTCGAGCCAGCGACCCTAAACAAAGGCGCTTCTTGGTAGGCAACCTAAGGGAAGTAAATTTCTTTTCCTTACATTTCCATATTACTTTTTATGCATATGTGTTTTTATGTTAGTTTGTTTCTTTCCCGTTTTAAGTTTTCAATCAAAATAAGAGAAAGAATAAAACAAACAAACATTTGCTCATTTTCTATTGCTTCTAGGATTATTTAATCATGAGTAGAGAATTAATTGACTAGAGAATTTCATAGCAACTTTGGCATGTACTTTTGCTCTTGTGATTGGTTGATGTGTATTATCTTTAGAAGAATAGTGACTAGTGGTAGACAAAGTCGGTGAGATTTTGAGCCTTATTAGACTAACACATTCATATCAGTCTCATTGTCTTTTGATAATGTGTGACATTCATGATATGTACATCCTAATTTTTCCTTGAATTTCTATTCGAGATCACATTTTTATCATATGCATTAACATGGAAATGATTAGGCATTCTTTATTTTTCCAAACTACATTAGCCAAATAGCCTACCCTAATGACATGATTTTTCCTTGATAAGCCCACTTTGAGCATTATTATTCTGTTTTTTTGGTATCAACCACATTACATACTTTATAGTTAACTAGCCATAAAGCTAGTGGACATTTGTGATTGGTGAGTTTGTGGGCGTGTATTTATGGAGGTGTATATATGTGTGAATTGGCTATAATGATTGGGATGTTATTTTTTGTCTTATCATTGAAATTCCAATGTTAATGTAGTTTCATTGAATGTCTAAAAAAAAGGGAAAAGAAAGAAAAGAGAAAAGCACAAGAAAAGAAAAGAAAAGAAAATGAAAAAGAAAGAAAGAAAAAGAAAAAGAATGTAAAAATTTGTTTAAATAAATTTATCAAGGAAGAAGTGCATATGAGTTTGCAAAGTTATCGATAATTAATACATCTTCTTAAAGTTGTAATGAATGTTTTATTTGAGTATGTTGAACATGAGGTAGATGTTGGCTTGGAAGATTCACTTTTGTGGTTTCAATGTATTGTTGGCATAAATTGTATGAGTGATTCCTTCGGATTGGTATATATTTCATGTGGTTAGCATGTGATAGTTGGATGAGGTTGTGAAATATAAATGTTGCATTCATCATAGCTGACAATACCCATTTTTTTATGAGTGTTAACTTTTGCACTTGATGTCACATTGAGTATTGCTTTGTTTCACTAACTTTGATGTCTTTTATGCTACTTGACCCAAATACATCTCACCTTACCTTTTCCCATATTACAACTTTGAAAAGCTCTTTGATCCATGATTTTGCATGTGAATTATAATGGTGGAGAAATGAAATGATATACAAAGTTTTGAATTATCATGATTATAAAAGGTGTTGAGTGTACCCATGGATGTATTTTACTTAAACACAATTTCCGAGTTAACCATTAGATTGCTCAGTTTATAAAGATGATGCATATTGATTGATCATAAGTATAAGCATTGAATGTTGAATTCTTACTATGATTGTTTCAAAGTCATTCATCTTTGGTTATGATTATATAGTCTTGAAAAATATGAGAATTGAGTATTTCGAGTCTTTGAGCTTAATTTGGATGTTTTGCCTGAGGACGACCAAAAGCTTAGTTTGGGAGAAATTGATATGTATTTAATTGTTGATATATTTAATCATTTATTTGTTGATATATTTAATCATTTACACTTACCGATTAATGACATGAAAATGCTTAAGATACTCACTTTAATTCATATATGATTTTAGGTACAATTTGGAAGCAAAGAAATTAAAGTTTAACGTGCATGTGGTGGAAATAATGGAGTAAAACAACATTCCAAGGTGTAGTGAAAGAACCAAAATGCGTGCACGATATGAAAGAAATGCAACAACGTGATATAAGCAAGCTGGAAATGTAACACGCAAAGAAGTTCCAAACCAAGATGACTACGCACAGCTGGATAGGGAGTATTTCTTAATAGAAAACAATAGCATAGCATAGAGAGGTGCGCGAGGGTTTTGAAAGAAGCAATGGTAGCTAGGATATGAGAGTTTTAATTGGTCCCATCATACTACAGTGAGGGGAGGGCGTGAAGTAGAAATGGGTGATTGCGGCTTGGTGTGGCTAGAAAAGAGAGAGGAATAGGTGGCCTAGCTTGAAAGAAGAAGAGCTGCGGCTAGGCTGGCATGAAATAGGAAACAGAATAAGAGAGTTATGAGACAAGGGAGTTTGCGGCAGAAGGAGTGAAACCATGAATAGTGAGGTAGGACAAATGTTTATTTGTCTCATCAATGAATAGCAAACAGTAAGGTTTGAAGGTAGGGTTTTCGATGGGGATAATTGTTATAGGGTTGAAGCATTTTCTTAGCAAACCCATGGAAAGCTAAATGTCCCTACGCCAATTTAGAGACGACATCGACGCCGACGGCTTAGGTTAAGTAATTTTTTATTGTTTTTGTTGTTTCTTTATCTCATTAGGAATTGATTATGTTATCTTGTGTTTATAGGATTGGGTATTGAATGATGATGATTTTAATGCGTTCATTGAATCGTTTGATTACATACCCATTGCAAGAATTTCGATATAATCTGTAATTGTTATGTTGAAATTCATGTGTAGCGACTAATGGTTCGTAATCATTGGGGATGACATGACCTAGGTTAAATGACGCATCGTATGTGGTTGTTACCTTGATTAATCGGTTTTCCTAATTCTTAATGCTACTGCCTAATTAAATATAAAGATCATATCCTAGGTTATTTGGTGGTTAGGTTTAATCAACAATCGTATCATGATTAAACAAAAACTAAGAGAAAACTCGGGTTAATTATTAACCCACGATTAATAGTTTCTAGGAGAGGTTTGAGAACAACAAATCAATGAAATATGCTTAATTAGGGTGTAGGCCAAGATTGAACCAAAGAACTGAATCCCTACCGAATTCCCCAATTTCACCATTTTTGTATATTTTCTTTAATTTGCTTTTATTAGTTAGATTCATTTTATTTTCTTATTCCAAAAATCCAAACCCCAATTTTTCCTAAACATTGATTAATTTCATTTTATAAGCTAATCGAACACTCCCTGTGGGATCGACTTAGACTCACCACTGCTACAGTAGTAGTCTAGTTATTTTATTTTGACTAGCGTTACGACAAACTAGTCAATTTTGACACCATTGCCAAGAAATGTGGTGTTTTAGTTTTTTTTTTGTGATTTAATTGGTGTTTTATTTATATTTGTTCATAATTGATTTCTTTTAAGTTATTTCATGATCCTTTCTTTATTCTGTTTCGTGTTTGTGTTTTACAAAAATTAAAAAAAATCGATATGGATGGAAGTAATTTTTTTCTTTAATTCATATTCTCAATCCTATAACAATATTTGGAATGATCAACCTAAATTTTGTTATAGATGGGATAATCATCATAATTACTTCCATGATAGTTTGCAGGAAGCACAGTAATTCTCATACAGACTAGAAGCTTCCTATCATGACTCCGGTCCATCTCTAGAAGAGTTGAGTAATATTATAAACACTAATATTTTGCAATTGTAGTAGAATAGTCTACAATTGCAGCAGGATAGAGGGCAATTTCTAAAAACTACATGGTCTAGCGCCTAAGATTCAAAAAGCCAACACAACTCAGGTATGTCTCTAGAAGAAATGCTTAATATTATGGCTGCTAACAATCTTCAAATTCAACAGGATATGCAACAGTTCCAATAGAATATGCAACAGCTATTTCAGCAAACTGTATAACAAATCCAAAAGGATGCTCTGTAATTCCAGCAAGATGCATTGCCTCGATGGGGAGATATCAATCATCTGGAGCCACAAAGTAAAGAGGAATAGTCGTATCAACCCGAGGTGTACCAGATGGACGCTTGTGCAGAAACTTTACAGAGTGTTGAAGAGCTTGAGAATTTTGAGGTCAACCCTCAAGGAGTTGCTAGTGTCGAAGAAGTAGAAGAGGAGCTCGAGGCTAAAAAGGACATATCATTTAGCTCAGAGCTAAGTACTGAGTCCATAATTATTTTTGAAACTAACTCTTCACCTTTATATGGAATATTGAAGGAACTAAACGAGGAAGAAAAAGTTGAGGAGATGTTTGAAATATTTTTCGAGTGTATGTACTCAGTTGAGATTGAAAGTCTAGGGATAGGAAAGGAGTTAAATGGGAATGATTATCAACCAA
>JANZXP010081038.1:0-10129 GCA_027576715.1 Erythroxylum flavicans
TCTAGAGGGAGAATTGACACACCCCTCCAAGTGGGAGTGGAGCAGTAAAACATATAAGGATGTGTTTAGGGAACATCAAAGGGATGTGTTCCAAATGTTCCATAGTTAACCATGAAATCGACCAACTGAAAAAAAATAAGCAAGTTGTCTCTTTTCTTGCTTATGTGTGAGATTCTTCATTCAAACCCCTTAGTGACTATGGCTTGCTACTAGGAAATTGAGGATTGTTATGGTCTTCTTATTTAGTTGTCGAAGGTCTCAAGAGAAATGGGACTAGAGTATCCTACTTTTAGATGATCATGTTTTCTTAAATTTTCTAGTATTTTGAAGCTAAAGGAAAGACATGAATGCATAAGTTGCCTGCATAAGTATAATTGCATGAGTTGCATAACTATGACAGTATATGTTGCACACTATAAATGATACTCAATCACATTATTCAATCTTGGTGCCATGTATTGTTTTGTAGAATATGAAAGGCTGAGTGTGATGTGACAAAGAAATCAAGTGCACTTTAGGCTTAACACATTAATGAGTTTTATAAGTTAAAACTCACAAATGAGACTGAATGTGATTATAACATGTTTATCAAAATGTCTTGGGAGGCATAACTTGATTTGTTCAAGTAAGTTTGATTTGTTCAAATGTGAGGAGAGAGCCAATCTTTCATTGTGAGTCTAACAACCAAAATGTAAAGACATTTTGTTTACATGCCTAAGATCGCACCCACAACTCAAAATTATGTGCTTCAACTATTATTTGTTTTTGACTTGTATGTTCACTTGTTGAGTATGCTCTGTTTGAGTGGGAGCATATTTGTTTAATATATCTTTGTTTGAGTGGGAGCTTGTTCGAATTTTATAGCTTAAGCACTATAAATTCCATTGGACGCACCAAGTTATGTTTAAAAGTGCTTGGGTTTCATATATGGAGCTAACCCTCAAATCAAGGGAGCTCAATGAAGCCCATGTAATCTATAAGTGGCTTGAAATGACTTTCCCTTAGCTCAAGTGTCTAAAGCTCTTAAGGTGAGCTCGTGGGAGCTCATTAAAACTAGTTAATAGCTAGAAACTTGGGGATAAGCTCAACTGGACTCAATTGAGATTACCCCAGCTCATCTTTAGTTCTTGAGAATTGAAGCTAACTATAAATGTGTTCACACTAGTTAAGCTAGAAGAGCTAATTAAGAAGCATGAGTTAGAGCTGAAACCCAAAGCTTAACGGGGCAAAATTGGTGGTGCTAGATAAAGGAATCTAGCGTGCTTGAGTGTACAATGGACACTAGGGTGTATCATGAGCCGTAGCACTCCATAATGCATCTTCCCATATATGCACTTAGAGTAAAAGTTCATTATCTCCACTGGATACATGAATTCGGTCAAGAAAGGATGAATTCGACCAAGAGGTTAAATTCGGCTAATGGGGAAGATTAATCATATACTTTGATAGGATGTCGTTTAGTCCTACAAATTAAACCATAAAATTCTACACACGTAGTATAGGTAAGTAAGGTATCCATTCCATAGAGAACTATAAAATAAGCACTAATTTTTTTCAAGCAAGCAAGAGTGTTTAAAAGCAAGAATGCAAGTGAATTACTAGATGCAAAACTAAGCTAAAAATAAGATAACAAATCACGAAAAGAAAATTCACACATACACACGATTCTTGGGGGGGTTTTATGCAAAATTCAAGCAAGAAAACAATTAAAATAAAAAGCTAGATTAAAGAGAGCAATTCAATAATTTCAAGAAAATCAAGATTTATCAAGACTTAATTGCAAGAGAGTTCACCAATAAACACCTAGTAAATTCAATCATAGAACATAAAGATGATTCAATTGGGATGTGTGTGATTAAGGACACCAATATTGTCTAGTTTATCTCCAAAACTTGAATGCAAAATAATTTTTTTACTTCAAAGACTTGACTGAATGCATCAAGAATCAAAGTAAAGCATTAAGATCAATGGTTTAATGTCTGAATTCTATCAATCAAAACTCGAATGCATTGATAAAATCAAAGTTCTTAATCTAAACTTGAACAAATTTTAACAAGTTAAAGCTACTAGCATTAACCACTTGGAAACTCAAACCTACGATGATTAATTTAGCAAACAAAACATGCTAGCAAGAACAAATTCTAGATTAAATTCATGCATACACAATTCGGCATTCATGCATATAAACCAAGAACACAAAATCATCACACATATACTCAAGAATATTAAGCACAAGTTCTCATGAATAAACTAGGGTTTAAAGGTTAATACCTCTTACAATTGAAAAGAAAAATTAGTTCTTCATCAACATAAGGTGTGGCAAAGAAAAATAAAATAAAACCCTAATTATTGTTTAAGTAAAGAAGATAAAAGATGAAGAGAGAGAAAAATACTATTCATGTGAATAGTACATGAACAGTAATGTACAAGAGAGAGAATGAGAAGTTGTCAAAATAATGAGCTAATATGTCCTATTTATATTAGTCATGAGGAGGTGTAAGAGAAAGTTGAATCCTTGTAGGATTCAAAAAAAGAATCCATGGAGGAGAAGGATTTCTATTCCATGTTGAATTTGATCTTTAAAAGGTGGAATCAAAGTTGGACTTTTATTCCATGTTGAATTTGATCTTTAAAAGGTGGAATCCAAGTTGGAGAAGGAAGAGGAGGTAGCGCATCCTTGCAACACGAATAGGATTCCTAATCCTAGTAGGAGTAGGATTACTTGCCATCATATTTTTTGTCACCGAATCTATTTTTCTCCTCAAATTACCAAAACAGGAAATCCTTGTCAGAATAGGATTCCTTGTACAACTGGGATTCCAAATCCTACTGGGATTAGGATTTGGCAACTTTGACCATTCCTACTCATTTTGAGCTCCTCTTTCCAAATATGAACTCTGTTTCTACAAATTCCATCTTCTTAAGCTCATTTTTACATCTACTGTCCAAATGTACTTGAAAAGCATAAAACAAGATAAGTGTAACATTTAAGACAGAAAATGCAAATAAATACAAGTATAGAGGAACTAAAAGGATAAGAAAATATTAGAGTATCACAAGATCATCTAAACTCCTAGAATACACTAGAATATCATCAAAATAGACAACCACATACTTTCTAATAAAAGGGAGAAACACATGGTTCATCAAACTCATGAAAGTACTAGGTACATTAGTCAAGCCAAAAGGCATAACCAACCACTCAAACAACCCAAACTTAGTTTTGAAAGCAGTTTTCTACTCATGACCTTTTTTTTGAAAGCAGTTTTCCGATCATCACCTTTTCTCATGCGAATTTGAAGGTACCTACTTTTAAGATCAATTTTAGGAAATATACACGCACCATGGAACTCATCAAGCATATCATCTAAATGAAGGATAGGGTAATGATATTTCACCGTGATTTTATTGATGACTCTGCAATCGACACACATTCTCCACTTGCCACCTTTCTTAGGAACAAGTATAACTGGCACAGCACATAGGCTCAAGCTTTCTCTCACAAAGCCCTTTTTCATAAGCTCTTCAACTTGTCTTTGGATCTCCTTAGTTTCTTCTGGATTGGCTATATACGTAGGCCTATTTGGAATTGAAGCTCTGGGAGGGAAGTCTATATGGTGCTCAATGCCTCTAAAAGGGGGCAATCCATTGGGAATCTCCTCTAAAAATAAGTCACTGAAGTCCTACAACAAAGACAAAACACTAGACAACAAAGATGGTTCAAGTTCATTAATAGTTAAGAAAACATCTTTATATAAAAGTATATGAGATTCTTCACATCTTAAAGCTCTCTTGATCTCACTTTTTCCAGCAAATAAAGTCACTCTCTTTTCTTCATTTTCCCACTCATTTTATTCTCTCTTTTTCTTTCATTTCAACCTCTCTCTTTCTTTTCTTTTTCTCTCAATTTGCTTTCTTTCTTAATCCTCACTTGATCCTCATAAGCTTGAATTTTTACCATAGAAAGGAAAAGAATGGCAATTTTTGTAGCCATCATACCTACCTTTTCTATCAAATTGCCAACACCTACTAAGCAAAACATGTCCAACATACATAGGTGCGACATCACATAAAATCTCATAATGATACTTGAAAATAGAAAATGTAACCATCACTTGTTTGGTGACTTTCACCATACCACAATCATTAAACCCTCGTAATTTATATGGTCAAGGATGTTTCAAAGTAGGCAATTTAAGCTTGTCAACAAGTAAAGTGCAAGCAACATTGGTACAACTTCCACCATCTATGATCATGCTACAAACTTTAGCATTAATGAGACACCTTATATGAAAGATGTGCTCACGTCGCTCTTCTTCAAGATCTTCTTTTGGTTGGATATTAAGAGCACGCCTAGCCACAAGGTCTTCACTAACCTTAGCATCATAATCAACATCAGAAGCATCTATCAATGGAGGCACATCATCAAACTCATCACTGTCACTACTTCCACTAGCAACATCACCATTCTCAAGCAAAATCATAGTTTCTTTTGTTAGGGTATTGAGAAGCAATATGACCAGAACCTTGACATTTAAAGCACTTAACTTTATAAGGAGTAGTAGAAGAAGAGGATTTAGAGTCATTTTTACCCTTAGACTTTGGAGTAGAGAATTTAGGCTTACTTTCCTCCTTTGGCTTGATGTCTCCCTTAGATTTGAAGGAATGTTTGCACTCCTTCAAGCTGTTCTTCCAGGAACTCGATCCAGCACCATTTTGATTTTTAATTACTTTTCTACCATGATGGCTTTATGCAACAACTCATCCATGTGAAGGAAATTTTACATCTTTACAATGGAAGCAATTTCAGGGCGCAAACCATCAAAAAACTTCTCATGGTAGCTTCCATGTCCTCCTCAACATTGGCCCTAATCAAGATGATCTCCATCTCTAGGTGGGTACTCTTCAACACTTATAGATCCTTACCTTAATCTTTGCAGTCGCTTGAACAAGTCTCAATAATAATTTCTTGGAACAAAGCGCTTTCTTATGATAGATTTCATTTCTTGTCATGTGCGGACTGGTTTTTCACGAGTCCACCTTCTAACTAACTACAATTGATCCCACCAAATACTAGCATAATCACAAAATTCAACAACAACAAGTTTTATCTTTTTCTCTTCACTATATGTATGACACTCAAATACCTGCTCTATTTTCCTCTCCCACTCTAACTACAATTCAAGATCATTTTTCCCTTGAAAAGAAGGGATTTTCAATTTTATGTTATCAAGAGCTTGTCTGCCTCTCCTAGTGTTGGGGGGCCTTCATCCTCAGATTGCACATCTTCATTATTTTTATAGAACTTCCTTCTAGGAACTTTAGAGTTTGATGTGGATTGGATGTTATCCAACTTAGCATTCAATCTCTGGAATTGATCTTGCATAGCCTTCATAAAGACTTTGAGATCTTGTTCATGTGATTCATCTTCTTGAGACATTTATGAACTGCAAAATGTTAATGAACAAAAAAAAACAATATGGAGCTCACCACTCAACCTCACGTGTATACACTCAATAGATGCCAAACAACTTGTGTATCATATAAAAATTGATTTTTTCTATAACGCAAACACTCTTGCCTTTTACCACTCAACTTGCTTTCTATAATATCCTTATTCCAAACAAGACACAATTAAATAGAAGCAATCAAACTAAGTGGTAGCTAAAACTAGAATCCCAAAATAAAATTCTCAAAGAATCAAAAGGGGAAATAGGTTGTGGAAAATAAAGAAGTAAAGGAGACAAAAATGCAAAGGGAAGGGGACTTGAAAGGAAAGGAGGGCTCAACAACTCTAAAAACAAGAGAAGAAAAAGGAAGTTAGCACTAATAATATTAGGAAAGAAAAATGATAGGATACTGGAGAAACTTGGAAACCAAAGGAAAATAGTATAAGGAATGAATTAAGGAAGTGATTATCACAATGAAAGTCATAAACTTAAAGCAAAAGAAAGATGAATGAAGTAAGAAATAAAACAGGAAACTAAATGAATGAGGCAAGAAATAAAACAGAAATTAAAGACAAAATAGGAAAGTAATTGTAATAAGAAAGTGAAGTAAATAGGAAAGTAAGCAAGTTCCAAGCAATACAAAATAGGAAAGTACTTGCAATTTAAGTTCAAGCAATAGGAAAGATGTTATCTTTACTTGATTGTAATTAGGAAAGTAGCAAACTTGGACTCCAATTCTTTAAAAATTGTAGCACAAACTTTGTGTAGGAAAATCCTGGTGCATGCATCATATACACGCGGTACAGAAAAACAAAAATTTTTGTTCTGGGACTTTCCCGAAGTCCAGGATCTATATGCCTATAAAAGGAAATACCATTAAACCTAAGTGAAAAATTCCCAATTCACATATATGTTCATTACGCACACACACACACACACACACATATATATAGGAATTCATGGCATTTGCACAAATCAATCATGCATATAATAACCATGTACCTTGTGAGTGACTTCCTTCGTTCTTTGATCTTCTACTCATCGAGTTGTCGCAAACCATAATGACCAAAATAAACCGTCTCCAACGGTATCCACACAGAGATCGGAGAAACTAACCAAATCAAACTCTTTGATCCAAAAATGGCTAGAACAAAGATAAGAGTGCTAGCTCTTTTCTTTGTTCTATGGAGAGAAAAAACCCTAAAGAAAATGGAGAGGAAGAAGATGAGAAAAATAAAGAGAGATAGATGATAATCGTGAAGAAGAAGATGGTTTTTAAAGCACTCTCACGATTATTAACTTACTTCTTTTGTTTTTGTCTTTTATGGTTTTGTCTTTTATGAATAAAAGACATTAAATGACTCAATTTAAAGACTCCTCAGTTCTTCTAACACGTTGCCTACACCTTATATATATAAATACTGAAGAAGTCCAGTCACACTGGGATTGGTCCTACTAGGTCTCAGATATGGAAAAAATACTAAAGACCTATTTCAGAAATGTGGATGTCGCGATCTCATCGAGACATATCCCATTCTCATCGAGATCCATTTGGTTCTATTGCTCTCTAAATAATGGATCTGTATCCATAACCATTTTACAAATCCTCCGAATCACTCTTATACGTATGACCTATTAGATTCTCGATTATGTTAGCCATTTGGATTAACACTTAATCCAAGCAAGTCATGAGCGGCGTCTAGTAACACATCATGACCCCCAATTGACCAAAAAGTAAGTGGTTTGATGAACTTCATTGATTTGCTTATAGATCAATATCAATTTATAAATAATGAACACCAATTTATTGAAATATGCTTTTCTTTATTATTGAAAATAAAGTTTGTACACAACTTTGTACAAAACACATTAAAGGTAATTGCCTTTAGGGCACTACTCTAACAAATCTCCCACTTGACCTAAAGCCAATCGCTTTGGTATCTAATATCATAGGTGAGTACATGAGAATCAAATATATTCTGTGACAATGGCTTCATCAACGGATCAGCAATATTTTGCTTAGTGGAAATTCTCTCATCTGTACATCACCTCGATCAATGATCTCCTTAATCAAATGATATCTACAGAGTACGTGCTTAGACAGTTGATGAGACTTTGGATCCTTCACCTGTGCAATAGCCCCATTGTTGTCACAATACAAATATATGGGTCCATCACTGCTAGGAACCACACTATGTTCAGTAATGAACTTCTTGATCCAAACAGCTTCCTTTGCTGCATCTGAAGCCGCATTATACTCTACCTCGGTTGTTGAATCGACAGTCGTCTCTTATTTGGAACTCTTCCAACTGACTGCCCCGTCGTTTAATGTGAATATATAACCTGATTGGGATTTGGAATCATCCTTATCAAATTGAAATCTGGCATCTGTATACCTACTCACTTTTAGATTTCCATCTCTATATATTAAGAAAACATCCTTAGTCCTTCGCAAGTACTTAAGGATGTTCTTGACAACCACCCAGTGACCCGCACCAAGATTTGATTGGCATCTGCTCATAATACTTAGAGCATATGATACATCGGTTCTTTTATATAGCATAGCATACATGATAGATCCTACTGCAGATGCATACGGGATCATATTCATGCGTGTCCTCTCATCTTGTGTCTTAGGGCACATAGATTTCGAGAGTGTTATCCCATGAGTCATGGGAAGATACCCTCTCTTGGACTGCTCCATGCTAAACTTTTTTAGCATCTTATCTATGTACGTTGATTGTGAAAGACCAAGCAACCTTTTTGATCTATCTTTATAGATCTTTATCCCGAGGATATAAGTTGCTTCATTGAGATCTTTCATGGTAAATTGCTTGGACAACCAAATCTTCACAGATTGAAGGATAGAGACATCATTTCTTAGTAATAATATGTCATCTACATTTAGCATAAGGAATACGATTGCACTCCCACTAACCTTCTTATCACACAGAGTTCATTCGGATTTTGTGACAAACCAAACTCTTTGATTATGTTATCAAAGTGGATGTTCCAACTCCTGGATGCTTGTTTCAATCCGTAGATGGATTTCTGAAGCTTGCATACCTTTTCACCATCATAGGAGATGAAGCCCTCTGGTTGTGACATATACACATCCTCGACTAGATTTTCATTTAGGAAAGCTATCTTCACATCCATTTTCCATACCTCATAATCATAATGAGTGGCAATGGCTAGGAGTATCCTAATGGATTTAAGAATTGATACTGGGCTGAAGGTCTCATTGTAGTCTATTCCTTGTCTTTGACAGAAACCTTTGGCCACAAGCCTTGCTTTATAGGTAATCACATTACCATCTATGTCAGTTTTCTTTTTGAAAACCTATTTACACCCTATGGGTTTTATTCCTTTGGGTATCTTAACCAAAGTCTATACTTGGTTTTCATACATGGAATCCATTTCTGCTTTCATGGTGCTAAGCCATTTCTCAGACTCTGAACTCTTCAGAACCTCTTCATAGGTAGTAGGCTCATTATCTTCTATGAGCCATACATCATTATGTTTAATCACGAGAAATCCATATCTCTCAGGAACAGAACGTATCCTACGTGACCTACAAACTTCCTATGTTGAAGAAGGTTGAAATGTTACTTCATCTGTATGAGTCACAGTCTCAGGTTCAGGCAGTTGATTCGAGTCTGTTCAAGCATCTTGAACTTCTTCAAGTTCAATTTTGCTCCCACTTTCTTCTTTTAAAAGAAACTCTTTCTCTAAAAGACAGCATGCTTTGAAACAAATGCTTTTTGCTCCTCATCATGGTAAAATTGATATCCCATTGTTCTTTTAGGATATCCTACGATCAAACACTTGTCAGACATTGCATCAAGTTTATCTGACTATATTCGCTTCATGTAAGTAGGACAGTCCCAAACTTTCAAATGAGAAAGATAGGGCTTTTTGTTAATCCACATCTTATATGGAGTAATGTCAACTGCCTTTGATAGAACTCTGTTTAGCAAATAAATAGCTGTCTCGAGTGCATACCCCCAAAAATATTTTGGTAAATTTGCAAAGCCCATCATCGACCATATCATGTCCAATAAGGTTCGGTTTCTCCTTTCAGCCACACCATTATGTTGTGATGTGTAAGGTGGAGTCCATTGAGATAAAATCCCATTATCTATGAGATAATCCAAAATTTCTTGTTCTAAGTATTTCCCACCTCGATCAGATCGTAGTGTCTTGATACCCTTCCCAAGTTGGTTTTCTACTTCATTTCTGAATTTTTTGAACTTTTCAAATGCATCAAATTTGTATCTCATCAGATACAGATACCCATATCGAGAATAATCATCGATAAAGGTAACGAAGTAACGAAAACCACTTCTGACATGGATGGATATCAGACCACGTACATCTGAATGTATTAGGTCTAATACTCTAGTCGGTCGTTCACCCTTTCCCTTAAAGGGTAACTTAGTCATCTTGCCTCATCATCATCACCCAGTCCGAAATCCCGCAATGAAGCAAGGTCTGGGGAGGTCCGATAGTACGCAGCCTTACCCCTACATAGTAGAGAGGCTATTTTCGGTAAACCCACATGCAAATGAGACAATATACGAATGATGCAGGTTACAGCAACAATTCATTTATAAAAAAAAAACAACTAATAGAGAAGGAGTTTATGTATCACAGAATCGTAAGCAGGTGAAAACACA
>JANZXP010081039.1:0-10124 GCA_027576715.1 Erythroxylum flavicans
CAATTCAATTGTTACATCAACTTTAACTTACTAGTAATTAGAGTCTTTCAGATAGAATAACAAAATCAGAACTTTATATTGTCATCAATGATACTCAAGAGTATTGCAAACAACAATTAAAAAAATAATACATCAGTGTTGTAATTAAACAAATACATACTCATATGACAAATACTCCCACTAGTAAAGCAAAGGTCAACATTGGTCTTAGCAGCTACCCATTCTACAGCTGACCATTTTTAGTAGATGATGAAACTAATACTAGTTTGCTTCTGCCCATCTCATTCGTACTATCTTCCTCAGACTACACTAACCTCACACTTCTCTAACCTCAGACCTTGTCGAATCAAAAGTTTACCACTCTTAAGTCTAATGGCTAATACTTTAACACTTCTCTAACCTCAGACCTTGTCGAATCAAAAGTTTGCCACTCTTAAGTCTAATGGATAATACGTTAATTGTAGGGCTTACCTTAGTTTCAAGAGATGATGCGTCAACCAAGTAACCCAACCACATCAATGAAGACTGGAGCACGGATCAGAGGACGGTGAGGGCCAACCAACACAACCCCTTCAACGAACGATCAATCGCGAATTTGGCCATTGCAACCCTTTGTGAACCCTTGCTGAAGATGCGTGAACCAAGCACGAAGACTTGACCGGAATGGCCAACGATGAAGATGTGTAGAGTCTCAGAGAGGGGAGCGATGATGGGAATCCCTTTCTGTAAAATTTTTACGAATTTTACTTTCTTTATTTTTACTTTACGAATTTAAAAAATTTTAGGTCTTCTTGATCCAAATAATTTAATCTTCCATATGTGGCATTTTTTAAACGACAATTGTGCCACGTTGGCTACATGTAACGATGCGTGTAAACACGCTCTAATTTTTGTCCAAAAAAGTCTTTAATTGATTAGACCCGTGAAGTGGTAGCCCTTAAATGAGCTGGTTTGGAGTTAATGTTCTAAATTGATCAAACTCAAAAAGATTAAGCCCCAATTTGGGCTTTTGGCCTAATTTAATACAGTGGTCTTACCGACACCCCTCTCTGTCAATCACGTGCAATAGAGTTATCGACAATCTCTCTATCTCCTAAAAAAATAGCAGTAAGGGATGAGTTGCCTACTTAGTAAGGGTAACTGACTATACCCTTAAAATCAAGTAACTAATATGTATATATAGAAATTAGTCAAATGATTAAAACATACATATAATATTAAAATACACAACAATACTCAGCCTATCCGAACACTCAACAAATATAAAAAATTTAATCACAATAATGATTACTACTAATATTATTTTATTACTATCATTTATGCTTTATCTCATTATTAACTGAATTTTCTAGGCCCTGCCTAACCTAGTAGGCATACATTCAATGGTCTGCTAGCTTATCTCTATTCATCATAATCACTTGCTAAATGGAAACATAATTTTATTTATAAACATCAACACAAGGTACCTTAATTCCTCAATCTAATTTAGTAACCAAGTAACACTCCAGTACCTAACCATGGGCACAAGATACCCTCAAGAATTAGGATATCTTGATTCCACTATAGTACCTAGCCATCGATACAGGACATCCTCAGGACTCAGGATGCCCCAGTACTTGCTCCACAGACAGGTACCTAGCCATCACTCACTTATCAATCTATGACCATTAAACATAGTCTATCCTAAGAAAGCCACATATTCACAATTTACACAATTCATTCTTAACCTATTATAAGCTAGTCTTTATTTAAACTCATGAATGTGATTTATTTACCCTAATATTCTTGATTATACTCATGCACAACTGAAAATTTTAACTATCAAATTTCTCATTGAATTATCAAGCGATTCACCTCATAATATGTAATAAAATATAAATGCAAGATATTTTGTAATTTGTTAATTAGTTATGTAGTAAATACACACAATTCATAAATTTTATAAATCCATATATGTAATTATTATTCGTTGATAGATGCATATTTGACTATAATTATATACTAATACTTGATGTATTTTGCTTGACATTTTGTAATTTTGTTGTATTTTTGGTATTTAATTCCCTCCAAGTGCATTTATAGGTTATAATTGCCTTCATAGACTAAAAGAAGAAGAATTCAGATGAAAACATGGTATAAAACGAAGTTTTGAAGCAATTTAGAGATACATGGCCGTGTGTGCCCATGTAAGTCCCAATGCCCATTTAGAATCATGAATTTAGGTGTTTTTTAATTATACACGGTCTCTTACACGCCTGTGTAGCAAACTGTGTATGTCCTAAAGTCCTAAAATTTACTATAGAAGGACGTGAGCAAAGGCAAACAAAGAGGAGCCAAATTTAGCAGTAAACTTAAAAAGTGAAACTTTTATAGAGGTGAAGATTTTGATCTAGAGATGAGGAAAACAGGAATTTAAGTTCAAAAGAGATCAGATAGAAGGCTACATCAAATCCAAACTTGCAAGAAAATCTAATAGAAGAGAAAGGGAGATTTAGAATTATGAGTTCTTTATTTTCTATTAGTTTTCATGCATGTTTATGTTTGATTTCATTTTCTATTATGAGTTACTAAATGATTTTTGGCGTGTAGGTGTAATGAACCGTAGTTGTGATATAATATGTCTTAATCTTTTATTCATTGCAATTTTGATTGATTTATTGTGATTAAATTATATGTTTTATGGTTATTCTAATATATCTAGAATTTTAGTTCATGATTTGATTTCATATAATTGAGATTGAGAAATTCTTTGTATGAATAGATCTACCATAATTGAAAGATTTAATTGCAAACCTAGAGATAGGTTGACATAAATCCTTTAGATTTGGATTAAACCTAATCGCATAATTCATAAATTAAGAATGCAGTCGTAAGGATTTTAACTAGAAAGATTTCTTTTAATCAATCGATGGATTAGTTGTTAGAAATCGAGAGAGAGTTATTAACATAAAATAGGAATTTTCACGGTCCAATAATCAATGAATTAATTGCATGATAAAAGTTAATTAATTAATGATTTTTAGCTCCAGCACCTAGACACTAATCTTTGATATTGCTTTTTCTAAGTAATTTGCTTAGTCTTCTGCATTCATTATTGTTTCTAATTTTAGTTTATTTGCTTAATTTTTAATTTTAATCAAAAACAAATATTTAATTTGTATGATAGATAATAGGAGAAGGGTAATTACTAATACTTACTGCCTTTGCAGGATCAAGCCGTACTTGCCTGAGCTAGCTACAGCTACATTATGCACTTACGGTTAATTTAATTGTTGATATAAAGAAAAACATCATTCAAGTTTTTGGCTTCATTTTCAGGGATTGTAATACTAAGCAAGCCTAGATTCTAATAATCTAACCATTATTTTTGTATTTATTATGCATTTGGTTAATTTAATTATTGATATAAAGAAAAACATCGATCAAGTTTTTAGTTCTATTTTCAGGGATTGTAATATTAGGAAAGCCTAGATTCTAATAATCTAACCATTATTTTTGTATTTATTTTATGTCATTGTATTTTATTTTTATTGTATCATTGGCTTATTCATTCAATTATCTTCTAAACTTCTCTACTTTAACTTTGAGTTATTTTCAAGATTTACAATTCATCATTATAGCCATAACTCACAATGGAAGGATGGAGTATTTAGTATTATTGTGGGAGCCATGATGAGTCATCACAATATATAATATCACTATATTGGAATGAGTTATTTCCTCATATGTTTTCAGAAGCCCAATCGATGTCCAGGCCATCGACATTTGTGGGAATCATTATTAAAATTAGGAATGTCAGGCAGCAAACTATATATGGGAGCAAGTAAAACATATATAACCAACCTCAAGGTGCATCATATGAGAATACGTATAATTCAGAGTGTTGAAAACCTTACGCATATGGATGGAATGACTATGCTCCAACTGAATATGTAAAATAAGAGCAACTAGGATGACCAAATTTTTTCAAGAATTAAACATAGACATCAGAGAATAGAGGCTTGTATACATAATATGGTAAATCAAGTTAATCAACTAGCAAAGATATTATCTGATGAATTATAAGGGAGTTTGCCTAGTATTACTGAAATAGATCCTAAATATCGTGGAATGGCAATCACCCTTAGGAGTGGAAAAGGGCTTCCAAAAGAGGATGAAGAAGGAAAAAGTGTCACAGATAAAATAATGGAACTCCTTGCCAAAAGTAAAGCTAGCCAATGCAAATTCGAAATATCTTGGGCATATCACAAAATATTATTTTGGCTTATTAACACAGTGGAGTGAAGAAGAGGTAAAGGTTGGCTTCATGAACGAAGTAACATTTCAAAAAGAGATAATAGAGATAGTAAAGGAAGAAGAATAAGAGGAAGACTCTATCCAAAAGGAAGAAATAGAGGAGTGGCAGGAGATAATTGAAGAAGACGAGTCAGAAACCTTTTTCCAAGAAGAGAAACAAGAAGAGTGGAAAAAGGTAGTTGAGGAAGAACCAATGGAGGAACTATATAAGGAAACTATTGATGAGTCATTGGTAGTCACCTTAAGTATGGAGGGTTCCCATTTCCTCCATGATAAACTACATGTGTCAATCGAAGATTTAGGAAGTTTTGTGATCCTTTATTTTATTAATAATTTTTCACTGAAAAGGACATTAATGTGTGTGAATGGATTTATTAATTTAATAAATTATGTTCTTTTTATCATCTTACTTCATGTGATTTACTTACAGACTATGAAACCGCTATATGGAGAAACAGGTGGAACTAAGCCACTGATCATAAATCTTAGATGACAAAAATGTACAGGGTACGTCAAGGTAACAATGTTAAATAAGCAATACATAGGAGGCAACCTATAAATTAGGATAGACTTTATTTTAAATTTTATATTGTTTCTATTTTCATATTTTGTATTTATTTTCTTTATTTCTATTTTATTTTCTTTTTATCTTTTTATCATTTTTCTTTATAATTTTTAAGGATATTAGTCTAATATTGGATGGATAGTCCTAAAATCAGAAAATAATATTACTCAAATAAGTACCAACTCAACTTTCTAACTTGCTTATATTATGTACATTAGGGACAATGTACAAATTTTAAGTGTGGGGAAGGTAATAATAATTTTCTTAAGTTTATTATGATCTTTATGATTAAAATTTATTAATTGATATTCTGAATTAGTTGAAATCTATCCATCAATACTTTATTTCATTATTAAATATTGATTTGAATTAGTATGTAAAGGATGAAAGTTGGAATAAAATTGCTTTTATAAGTCATGTTGTTAGTAATCATTGAGATAGTTGAGTTGAATGAAAATTGCATATTATTTAAGCATATATAAACAATTCTTTTCGTAAGCTTTTGAGTCTAAGAACAAAATTCAAAGATATTTCAGGCTCTTTATTTCTTTCATATGTGTTATCATACATAGTGGGATAATTTTGGAACTTGCTTTTATTATGCATGCTGAGATAATATTTGTTAAGTTAGAATCGTTGAAAAGATAAAGACATTTAGATTCAATACTTGTTTTTGCCTATTTATTTGATAATTACCTTACCCATAATTTATCTTTAGGAATAACCAAGTTGAGTCTTAACCATATTCTTTAATTATAACCCAATTATCAACCTTTATCATATTTTTTTGAAGCCTTTGTATTGTTTTGAACTCTGAGGGTTATTTACATTACTTGCTTATTTGAAACTTGAAAATTTGAAAGGTCTAATGTTTATTTAATTATGGTACATGATCAATGCTTGCAATTAATTTGGAAAAAAAAGCATAGAATAAGAAAAGAAAAATATATAGTACTAATGGATTCACAATGAATGGACCTATATATATTGTGAACAGTTTTCTTGTAACGTCTTTTTAGTAAATTTCCCTCAAATCTACCCTTTTTGTTATTATGATCATACCATACTTACAACCCTATAAAGACCTTTGATTTTTGTTTCTAATTTCCTTATAAGTGGTGGAGATGTGATAATTTTACAAGCTTATGGCAAGAATTTTACCATGCACTGAATTGAGAGTTTGATGCTTTTCACCCTAAACACTTGAGTGCGTTGAGTGAAATCTTAGTAAGGGTGTAATGGTTTATTCTTTTGATTTTAATGAGATTATTAACATGATTACTATTTATATTGACTTATGAAGTTAGTTCTTGAAAAACTTGATTCTAATTGTATGTTAATTTGATTAATATGATTTGATGATTTAAACTATGGATGGACATGTTGAAATTATTGAAGGAAAGATGTTGTAAAGTTGATAATTTAGGTTATGATTTGCTTGAGGACAAGAAAAAGCTTAAGTACAGGATATTTGATAGATGCATATTTGACTATAATTATACACCTATATTTGATGTATTTTTCTTGATATTTTATAGTTTTTTTTATTTTTGATACTTCATTCTCTCTAGGTGCATTTAAAGGTTATAATTGCCTTTATGGATCAAAAAGAGAAGAATTCGAATGAAAACGTGGCATAAAACAAAGTTTTGAAGCAATTTAGAGATACACGACCATATGTGTGCCCATGTAAGTCTCAGTGCCTGTGTAGAATAGTGAATTTAGGTATTTTTTTTAATTATACGTTGTATCTTACATGCTCATGTATAGACCATTTATGTCTTAGAAATCCTAAATTTTACTATAAAAGGACATAAGTGAAGGCAAACAAAGTGGAGCCAAATTTAGTAGTAGATTTGAGACGTGAAAAGTCCAAAGAGGTGACGATTATGATATAGAGACAAGGAAAACAATTATGATATAGAGACAAGGAAAACACTAAGTTAACATCAAAAGAGATCTGATAGAGGGCTAAATTAATTCCAAACCTGCAAAAAGATCTAATAGAAGAGAAATGGAGATTTAAAATTACGAACTTTTTGTTTTCTACTAGTTTTCATGCATGTTTATATTTGATTTTTTTCTATTACGAGTTACTAAATGCTTTTTAGTGTTTAGGTGTGATGAACGCTAGTTTGTGGTACAATATTTCTTAATCTTTTATTTAATGCAATATTTTGATTGATTTATTATGATTCAATTATGTGTTTTATGCTTAATCTAATATATCTGAATATTAGTGCATAATTTGATTTAATATAATTAAGATCGAGAAATCCTTTGTATAAATATCTTTACCATAATTGAAAGGATTTCATTGCAAACCTAGAGATAGGTTGACATAAATCCTCTGGATTAGGTTCAGGTTGACATAAATTCTCTAGATTAGGGTCAAACTTAATAATGGAATTCATAAATCGATAATGCAATCCTAGGGCCTTTAACTGGAAAGATTTCTGTTAATCAACCAATGAATTAGTTGTTAATAGTCTCAAGAGAGTTACTACCATAAGATAGGAATTTTTACGGTCTAATAATCAATGAAATAATTGTATAATAAATAGTTAATTATTTAGTGATTTTAAGGGGGATTCATCACCTAGACATTAATCTTTTGTATTGATTTTTCTAAGTAATTTCCTTAGTCTTTTGCATTTATTATTGTTTTCAATTTTATTTTATTTGTTTAAGTTTTATTTTTAATCAAAAACCAAATATCCAATTTCCAAGCTAGATAATAGGAGAATGATAATTACTAATACTCACTGTCTTCATGGGATCAACGTATACTTGCTTATGCTAGCTAGAGCTATGTCGTGCACTTGTGACTAATTTAATCATTAATATAAAGGAAAATATCAAGCAATAATTAATTAAATTAATGGCTAATTCAAAATATGATTCACTATAAAACAAGTTATTGATAACAAATAGTATTCTAAGAGTGCAGTCTAAGGTTGTCCTTACCTGATTTTCGGACTTAACTAATTGAATAGTCCAATCTATTTTTTAATCCGCCCTTTGGAGCTAGACATTACAAAATTCCACTGGATTTAGTTTAAAAAAATTTTCAAACCAGTTACACTTAATAATCCAACAGTATTCCCCTTTGCACTTTATTCTTAATTAAACCACCATAATTACTAAAATAACTTAACTATTAAAAGTCTTATTTTACCCACATTTATTTTTATTATTACAAAAATACCCTTATAGGAATTAAATTCCATTTTTACCCTTAATGTTTACATTTCTTATTTTTACACCTTAATATATCTTAAATTTCCCAAAATTGTCTTCTTCTTCACCCTCTCCTCTTCTTCATCCTTTTTTTCTTATTTTCTAGTCACCTTTTCACCATTTTTATTTTCCCCATGAATTCAAATTGTTGCCCCAAATAGTCACAATATACTGTGTAGTTATAAACTATTGTAGGATGACTACAACTCACAAATAAAAGGCATATAATTGTTGCTGAAAATTTTACCTATATGAAGTTCCATGATTTTTTAAGGGTCGGTTATTAAACCCCATAATTTCCTCACAATTTACTGCAAAACAAACAAAATAAGAGAATACATAACAAAAGCTTCACATGCAAGAGAAAGATGGTGTATTTAAACACTTATAAGATGGAAAACAAATGGAGAGGAAGAAGAAGAAGATAGCTTTTTCTTTTGGTTGCTTATTACCCATTTACTGTCTTCTTATTTATACTCCTATGTTTTAATTTGTTTTATGTGCTAGGTTGGTTTTGTTAAAGTTTGACTCTTTTTTCTCCTTTTTGTTGGATTTATAGTTCTCCTCCATTAAAAGAATTTGATCTTAAAAATTAAATTATGTATCTGATGATCCAACAAATGAGCATACTGACATCCCTCAAACAGATGAGCAACTAGGCATTCAAAACCGGCCTCAAAGTGCACCCTACAAGAATACTTATAATTCAGAGTGGAGCAACCCTTATGCTTATGGATGGATTAATTAAGCTTGAGCTAAATCCTTACAACAACAACAACAACAAGAAATTCTTATTGATATAATATCGCAATATCTTGCCAAAAGTGAAACTATTCGTTGTAAATTCGAAGAGATATTTTCTTCACTTGAATATATTGAGTATAATACAACATATTATTTGAGCTTATTAATGCCTCAGAGTGAAAAAGAGATGAAGGTCTATTTCATGAATGAAATGGCATTCCAAGAAGACAAGGGGGAAGTACCAAATTCCTGTACTTTCCACTTTTTATTTTAATACTTATATTGTGTACATTGATGAGAATGTACAATTTTAAGTGTGGGGAAGGGATTTCTTAACCTTATTATAATCTTTGTTATTATATCTTATTAATTGATATTCTAAATTAGTTAAAATATGTCCATAAATATTTTATTTCTTTATTGATTATTGATTTGAATTAGTATGCAAAAGGGTGAAAGTTAGAATTTTTTTAAAGTTATATTATTAGGAGACATTGAAATAGTTAATTTGAAAGAAAATTGTATATTATTTACACACATAAGATTTTTTTTGGTGGACTTTTGAGCCTAAAAGCAAATACATGAATTTTTAAGCTCTCTTATTCTTTCGTGTCTGTTATCATACATAGTTGAATAATTCTAGAATTTGCTTTTTTGTCCATATTGAGACCAATAGTTTGTTAAATTAGAAGCATTGAAGTGATAAAAGAACTTATGTTCAACAATTGTTTAGCCTATTTTCCTAATAATTACCCTACCATATTTTATCCCTTAGGAGTAACCAATTTTGAGCCTTAGCCTTTTTTAATGATCATAAGACCATTATTAGCTTTTAACTTTTTTTTCTTAAAGTCATGTTATTTTTTTGAATCTTGGAAATATTTAAAATTACCTGATTGCTTGAAATTTGAATTTTAAAAAGGTTCAATATTTTCATAATTATGGTATATGATGGATGATTAAAAAAAAATGTTGCGAGCATAAAAAAATTAAAAAAAGAAGTTTTTGAATTATGGTACCAATGGATTCAAGTTATAAAGGGCCTATATCATGAAAGATTAACGGGGCGTTTGATTTGAGGGTAGGGTTGGCTATGGATATAGGTATAATAGTAGAAGGGGATGGGAATGGGTATGAAAAATAAAAAATGATGTTTGGTTTGTAACTTGGGTTTCTGTATTAATACTAATAATGTTGTTTGTTTTGTTGCATTAATGAGAATGAAAGATAATATAATACCATTTTTACCCTCAATAAAAATGAAAATAATTTGCCCTTC